>VNKB01011355.1:0-18839 GCA_008042735.1 Drosophila leontia
ATTTTTAGAAAAAAAAATTATAACTTTGCTGTTTTTCAACATTTTTGCACCATTTTTTAGATATTGCCATTTTATATTATTCCAGAATTTTTGTAAAAATTTTATGAAAATCGGACGACTATATGATATAGCTGCCACAGGAACGATCGAGAAATAAATAGGAAAAAAATTATAGCTTCGTTGTTTTTCAACGTATGTTTATCTACTCTGAGATATAAGCTTTTTTTATTATTCTAGAATTTTGGTATAAATTTTATAAAAATCGGACAACTATATCTTATAGCTGCCATAGAAGCGATCGGTAAATGTATAAATTATATAAAGTTGGGAATGTAAAACTGTAACTGTCAAACTGTAAACATAATAAGTATAGGTAAAATGTAATGAAACTCTGTTTTGTGAGCGTTTTCAGCATTTAAATCTATAATATAAACATCGAAACCAATCTGCAAGGGTATACAAACTTCGGCGTGCCGAAGTTAGCTTCCTTTCTTGTTTTTACTTATCTTTATTATTTGGCCAAATGAGCAAATGGTAGAGCTCCTCGTTGAATGCGAATGAGGTCCGTTTTCCGTAATTACATACAGCGTACTCCTTACCCTACGTTTTTACCTGCAGCTCGTCGGGGCTTTATTTTTAGTTTTTCATTTTTACCCTTTTGTGGGGAGAACAGTGAGCTCTGGAGGTGGTCAAGTGGGAGGGAGGGACTCATGCGGGCGACCAAATGGAGTTTTAAGTGCAGACTCAGCCCGATGCCGTCATCATCCTTGGCCATTGATTAAGAGTAAACAGAGCATGTAAATGTTTGGATATTCAAACTGTGCATTTTTTCTTTGTGGCTGAATTTTTGCACATTTTAAAGTTCCCCATAAACGTGTGGGTGGGTGGGTGTGAGTTGTGCTGTGTTGTGTTGCGGGTTGTGTGTATGCCGAGCCACCCCGAAATGTTAAGCGAGTCAAAGCAGAATTTTCCTCGCCCACCAAGCATAATGAATAACATCAGTCCGAGCGCCAGAACGGCTGCGAGGGTGGAAAAGCTGGCCGGCCACACAACACCCCCGGGCACCCCCCAGCAGGGTTATTGACATTTTGTCTATCTGGAGGATAGAGCTAAGCACAGGACTTTCCCGTTCGGGTTCGCGGTTTCGATCCCATTCCGATTTTTCGTTCCCTGCATTTTCCCGGCCAGGCATGCCCCATAATTCTCGAGCCTTGATTTTCCACGCTGCGACAATTTTGCAGAGCTAGGCTGGTCAGTAATGCACTTTCAGAAAATTATATAAAGCGGTGAAATTGATTATTAATTATCTAATAAGTTGGCCAACTAGGAAATCAAATCTTCCAGAGTTTGGAATTCCTTGAAAGGGTCTTTAAAATGTTAAGGAATTTTAAAATAGAATTGTAATATATATTTGGTTTCAAGGTTATTGTACGAAATGTAGATTTTATAAGCAATTTCCGTGGCAACCTTGATAAAAAAGGTTGTCGATAATTGTAAAATACAATAAAGAATTAATTCTTTTAGAATATTTTCGTTATTGCTTAACGTAACAAAATCTGTTTTTATAGAAGTACAAATTTTTACATTTATTTTACATTACATTAGTATATGAGCTTATTAAATATTTTTTCAAGTACATTTGCCTTTTCAAAGAGCTCAAAATATTCAAAAATATGCCAAAATATGCTACGAAAAATCAATTTATTCGAGTGTTGCTATCGCGAATTAGCGCTCTCCGGCGGGTGGTAACTGGTTGGCAGGATAACGGCGCATTCACAGGACCGCACAGTGCAGTTAATAGTTTTCTGATGCCTCCCCGGGCACACACGCGCCGTTCTGTGACCTCCGACCTCAGGACCTCAGACCACCGATCGCCCATAGCGACATCGATAATCATGTTGATGGGCCCTGCACTATTGAACCAGAGCTCGTTGGGGGGTGAGCCGAGTGGATATAGGAGAGGATAAAGCCAAATTCCCCCCCCTGAAACTATAGCCAGTTTCTGCAATTCAAAATCGAAAAAAAAGAAAAACAATTCTGTGGGCTCTCCGCTTTCAATTTGGTGCAAATGCCTGTTTCTGCTTTCTGGCCTCTGCTTTGTTTCCACTACATTTCCCACACTTTTCCCAATGCCCACGATGACCATGGGATTTTGGCTGTAAGTCGCTCTATTTGCACATTCTGTTGTATGAAAACCTCTGTGCCGGGGGATTACTTTCAGAGTTCATACAGCGATTCAAACCATTTTCGATTTTGTTTAGAAATTTGTTTGGGAGAAATTAAAATAAATATTATAGAAATTGTTCTGGGAATGTATAAATAATTATTTGAGGGAACTTGGAATACAAATTTATAGAGAATTAATTCGAATCAAGGTTTTTTTAATCAATAGATAATATGTTACGATCTTTTAATCTATTTGTATTTATTTTTACTTTGGGAACTGCTCTTCTGAATAAACGCTGTTCAAATATATAATCTGCTATATTGATTCCACATTCACTTTTGTCAGCCTGCAATCCGTCAAAACCAAGAGACAAAACAGTGAAAGGATATCGGCCATTAGGGCTGTTGAATCTGGGTCTGGGAAAGGCGTGCTTAGCCACAACCAACTGTTGTCGGAGCCGTTGGAAAATGGTTTAATGCGAACGGATGCACGCACGTGTGTGTGTCTCTCTGTGTGTTTGTGTGGCAATTGCCAGGACCTCGGGACCAACTCATTAGCGCGCAGGGCGAACAATGTCCGTATAGCATCTGGCCATCGGAACGATCCGTGCGTGTCCGCAATTAAAGTCACGGCGAAGGGAGGGAGCTCTGAGCTCGAAGGGTGTGCTGCGTATCCCAGTGACGGGACAGATTTCGCTAATGACCCCGGGGGGTATGGGGTATTCGATGGATTCCTTTCCTGAATCCCTTGCATTGCGCACTCCTATTTCCGGCCTGGCCAGAACTTCTGTTGATGAATCGAAAAACTACAGGAATTACATTGATGTGCATGTCAGTGGGTAAATTACGAGCTCATCGCCCACCTTCGCCGATGATGTATTGTTGCTGTCGCCGCCCATGTGTCGACCGAGCTCAAAAATGTTGTTAATATTTTATTTGTGGTAGATTATTTAATTACGGTGGGTGGTCATAAGCCACACACACATGAAAAGCGTTAAGTTTGATAGTAAAATCTGACAATATAAGTGGAATTCTGCGTCTTAGTTTGAAGTAAATGGGAAACCATAAAATGCAGCATATTTTTTGAAGTGGTTTGTGGAGTTTATGGTTAAGAAATTTATGTCTTAGGAACACTTGGTTTAAGCTCAAGGTACTTCAAGTTTTGTTTAATATATTTGGGCTTTAAAACCTAGAAATATATGTAATTTGTTTTTCAATGTTTAAAGGAAATATATTTATTAAATAAATTTTATTTATAAGGGTTTTTTTTATTTATGAGGATATAATTTGATTTATGAAGTAGTGCATTAAGACTTTTCCCTTCTTTAACAATTTTTGATATTTTTACTAAATAGAACCATAAAAAACACCCTTAAAATAAATAAATACAATGATTATGGTCATTAATAACCTACTTATTTCCCATACAAACCAAATTGGTTTGCTTTATTAATTCGTTTTATATTCTATTGTGGATTAAGCTATTGTCAGAATGAATCTCGCCGAGTCACATTTTCAGTGGGTATTGTTTAGTCACTTCAAGCCCTGACTTTTACGCTTTTATGTTTGTTTTATTCCCTTGTCCTGGACCATAACTTTCGATGAAATTGCATTGAATTGTGGAAATAATCGCCATAAAAATGTTTCGTGCACGACTTGTAATTGGTTTAAGAATTTATGAGGGTTGATTGTGTTTTTCTTTCTTTCTTTTTTGGTTTTTGGTTTTCTTTCCCCTTTCAAGATACACATACAGGCATAGAACAGGTCATACGTATGTGTGTGGGTTTCGAGTTAGGGGTTGGGGTGGCTTTATGCCTTGATAGGGGCCATTGACACCCTTTGTTGTTGGGACTTCACTTTTAAGCTCTTTGTCGAAATGTCATTTGTTTTGTACGCCAAGTGAAATGCCGCTTTTTAAAATCCTTTCGGGTCAGAATAAAGGTCGATTCTGGGAATGACTAATACGGAGTAATGCAGGTTTAAAGAAGCAAATTCAAGCTTAAAGCCTTTGGCTATTTATGGATAACTGATAAGGTCAGACAACTGGAAACTTAACGGAGACAGGTAGATTTACCTGAAAATATAAATATATATTGTATATTTCAAGTGCGCTGTGTATTGCTGAATAATTTGCTTAGTCAATTTGCAAATGTAAACCGCAATTTGTCTTGAAATCATGTTGTGTGTATCTTTTTGTAATGTCAACATTTTTTCTGTCTTTCTTGTATTTTTCAGAATATGCCTGGCAGGCTCAGGCTGCTGACTCCTGTTTCCGTTCCTTCCCGCCAAGAAAGCCCAATGTCACAGCAATTTTCTACCTTGGCGATGAGAGCTAAACAAATGACACTCCTTCTATGAGGGATAGCAGGCATCTTCCATCGAAATCAGAATCGCAAAGGCAATCGCAGAATGTGTGCCAGCCACATGGAGCCGGCAGCATCCTGAATCTGAGTGGCAGGAGAAGATTCCTTGGACAGACACCTCTGATTGAATTGGAGGACAGCGAGGGAACGAAGGAAATGCGGAAGAATACCAAGGAAATGGCGGCGAATAGGAGGCGAAAGAAGACAATCGCTCTACTGACATCGGGACTAAAATCAGTAGTCAAGTGGAAAATTATTGTATCATCCATAATGTTGCTCTTATTAAGTGGGACAAGTGAGTGAAACTCATTGTCAGAGGACTCCCTGACTGCTCCTGACACTTTCAGCCTGAATAAACACACAGTAATAAGTGTGTGTGCGTGTGGCAGCCAACATGCGTATACGTAATATTTGAACATGGAAACTGGTTACATCACTAACTACCCTGATGGTCACCTATTTGTTTTAATCATAGAAATGCCAACGTAGGGAATTTACTTAAAGTTCCACAAGCTTTGCAACCCAAACTGGTATTTTAAACAACAAAATTGCATTACGTATACGCATGGGTTTCCATATGTAAAATAAGCTTTAGGAGTTCGTTAAAACAAGTCGCACCTTTTTAATACCTTTTCCAGGACTAGAAAGAGTAATTTTTGTTTAGTTAACTTGAGTAACTAGGTTTGGAAAGTAATATTATAATACCCTGATAAAAAGTATTTAAAGATTAAAAAGGGTATTTAAATATTCGGCATACTCAAAACGGAAGCTACCCCCCCTTGTTTTCGTTTTGGTTGCATAATTTGTACCCGGGGGAGCTGTTGGATGCGACTCAATTTACACGACCGGGCGGAGTAAACAATAGTAGAGGCCCTTGAATGGGGCCAACAGAAGGCAGCGACACGAAATAAATTACAAGGATTTATAATTCTTATCTCTCTGTATTGCGCTCTCCGTGTCCTTTCATGTGGTGACTCCTGCTCGGCAATTGCCTCGGCATTGTGCTCCTGCTGCTGCTGCTGTGCTTCCAATCCTACAAAAGGTCACGTGCTGGCTGTGCGAAAGGGTCGCCTCATGTCCCCCAGCACATTCACCGCCCTCAGCGGGGACCTGCATGTGCAGATCCAGTTCAACGGCGACGACATCTCCAGGCCATCGACGACGACGAAGGAGGAGCGCCCCACCACCACGGAGCACTCGAGTGCCGACTTGAAGTCCAGGAACAACACCATAATGAGCACTTTAGTCATTAGCAAAATCATTGATGAAGCGGAGGAGGGCACGCCGGCGAAGGATCTAGTGCCCGTTGCAACCACCAATAGCAGCAAGCTGGTGCTGCAGCGCCGGCGCAAGGAGGTGGTCCAGAACATACCGCTCTTCCCGGATCCCAGGTTCAACGTCACCCAGGTGACGGTGCCCTGCCAGACCTTCCTAATCGGCGGTCGTTATGAGATGCAGGTGGTGAGCAACCTCAGAAAGGTGGGCAAGAACCAAAGCGAGGTCACCACCACACTGGTGCCATCCCAGGACGAGCGCCTGCTCCAGACCCTCGATGTGCGGTGGCCCAGTGCCGAGATGATAGTCAGTCCCGTGCGTCTGAGGACATATCCAAAGAATCCCGTGGAGGTGACCCTGCGATTCCCCGAGGTGAACTGCAACCAGACGGGCAGCCTGCCGCTGCCGGAGTTCTGGCTGGAGCTCCTCTACTGCGGCAAGGAGCGCAGCTGCAGTCGGAACATGTCCAGGTCCAGTGTGCTCTTCGCGGAACAGATACGTGGCTTTCCGAAGAACAAGAGCCTCCGTCTCGGCTGCGAGCTGTTCGGCCTGGCCGGAAACTACGCGGTCCAGCTGCGTCCCATGGTACCCATTCCCTCCCAGAATGTGCCCACCACCCGACGGCTGCTCAGCGTGGACTGGAGTGATGAGTTCGTGTTCAATGTGTACGCCCGCAGTATCTTCCCCTGCGATCCGCACACAGGCATCGGAGTGCTATATGAGTATCCGGGCTGCATCCTGGAGCAGGGTGACCGTGTTCGCCTCTACGCCAAGCTGCGCGCCGATGTCGCCTCGCTGAAGCCACCCACCTCGCTGCACTACGTCGCCGAGCAGCGGGTGGTTAAGAGCCAGCACTCGCTCCACTTCGCCTGCGACCTCTTCTCGGAGAAGTATGTGGAATACTGCTTCGTCTACGTCAGCCAGGCGATATCCGGTGCTGTGGCCGATGTCCGGATGGACTGCGTCCCCACGCTGCCCGTGAGCGGTGAGTTATCGACGGTGCATTAACGCTGCATTTAACGTCATTTAAAATGAAAATCCCAATTAAAGGATGTTAACAGATTAATTGACATTTCTCTGCTTCTGGCACCCGGATATTAAGCCTTAAGTTTTAAACAGAGAAACTTTCTTATTGATAGAATTTAATTATAAAATGCTCTTCAATTTAAGAAAAAAGCTTTTGCCTTTTTTTAAGTATTTTACTTGGAGACTAAAAACTTTAAAACAAACAAATCCAACTGATATTTCAAGATTTTTTTTAATTCCAAGTTAAATATTTATGTAAGTCTCGTTTTATTACATTACTAATAATACTCCTATTCCACAGATTCGGACACAGGAGGCTGGGGTCCCTGGAGCGAGTGGACGCCCTGTTCTACGAATTGCTTAGGTGGAACGAGAAATCGCTACCGATTCTGTGACTCTCCACCTCCACGATATGGTGCCAAATTCTGCGAGGTATGTAACATACATAGTATAAGTATGTAATGGCACTCGCATATACTCGTAACCCGGTCGATTAACCTCTGTACGACCTCTGCCTCCACCTGATTTGACAACGTTAATAGTCAAAGTTTGATTGAGTGCTTCGAGAAATGATTAATACTAACACTCGCATCAAGACGATTTCAATAAGTGCTGAAACTACATCCAAAGACAGGCGAACTTCGTCGCTTGACTCGGGGGATGCTTTCACCTTTACCCTAGAGATGGCTTTCAGTTTAGTTCAAATTTCACTCGGCTATAGTACTACACTGAGGGAAAATGTGGAAATAAGTAAATTCTATGTGAGAGTTTTGGCATAAAAAACTTGAAATAATTATATCTTTACATCCAGTCTTTTTCTAGTCTTTTCTGATTCAAATTTCTATATTACCGCAATCAATATATTTTATTCTTAATATTATAATTTGCAAAATACAAATCTTATAGAGTCCTATTATCATATTGAAAGGATGACAGCTTGAATTTATTCCAGTGTACTCCCCCAACAGCAAACTGGAACTATTCCATTGTTTTTGCTTGCAGAGGAGGACTGAGGCTTGGGTGGCTTCGGCATGTTGTCTGCGAGCGTGTTTCCACACTGCGACACTTGCTCTAGATTGCGTGGGGAATTTACGGCGCTTCCGACAATTGTCGGCCTACTGCGCCTCGCTTTATCTTGTTTCTTTTGTTGAAAGCACTGTGTTTGGAGCAGGGAGCAGTGAACCACCGCCTCCTCCGACACTTCCCTCCCGCGCATTTCATTATCCAAAAACTTCCGGCATCAGCAGCCAGCGATAGGGGCACATTTGGTCGTACTTTGCAGTAACTTGGAACTCGGAACAATTACAGCGAAAGTTTTTAAATGTTCTTCGCACTTATTGCGAGTAGTTCTTACACGGCTCTCCGGATGCTGGGACACAATGCCATCGCCGTGGGGCGGGCCACAATTGGGTGGGCGTGGCCGGTTGAACTGGAAAAGGCTGAGGAATTCAGCACCACGCGCTTTCCATAACAATTTGCATTTGCCCCAAAAGAATAGACCAGGGGCGTTGCCGCCGCCTCTGAAGCCATGTGTGAGCGTGTCTACAAATATTGCCCCACGGGCTATTAATCAAACAAAGCCTCGGCTCGACACGGCACAGCCCGGCACACGGCACGGCGAGGCAGGCTCTGTATTTGCTTTTAGAAAACACGGCAAATAACCTCTGGTGACCACCGCCACAAACTCAAATTAGTGGTCCGCCACTCCGAGTGCGTTAGCTGTCGGAAAATGTTTTGTATTTTTATGATTTACTCACGAAAACCAAACAATAAATTGTCAATTCAGTCAGCACCACCCTGAAATACTCCTCTCCTTTGAAAAGAATTCTAGGCGGAGTTATGTATACCTTCGGTTTTGCTAAGAAAAATAGGGAAACCTTGTTCTTTATTGTAAAAAAATTCTTAAGGGTTTAAGGCAAAATATAAAGGTTAAATTTTCTTACAATAACAGAGATAACAGAATTATTAAATTCAAGAACTTCTTAAAGATTTCAGTGATGCTGATATGAATTTAAAATTATAATCAATTTAAAAAAGCAGTGGTTTTGATATTTAAATAATTAAAAATATACATATGTGAAATGTTCAGAACATAAAAAATATCAAATATTAAAACAGTTAAATATCGAACTTATTGCCTTTTGTTTTGTGTAAATAAATGCACAGAAATTCATTGGTTTAATTGCTTTAATATCACTACTACCCAAAGTCTGCCGTAAATGGGCTTAATTGCAAGTGATTTATTTTATTTAAAATAAATATGTTGGCCTGCAAATAAAAGTTCGGACAGCATAAAATAGGTTTACTGCTGAAAAGGTATAAAACAAAAGCTTTAAAAAGCTTTCATTGCCTTGACAACCTAGTTTTGTTGTTATATTTATTCAGACTTCATTTTTCCCAAAAACTCAAAGCAACAATAAGTTTCTGCTCTATTTTCCACCAAAACCCGAAAAATTCGCCCAAAATTCTTTAATTTTTCCTTCGGATAACCAAAGAAAAGCCGCCAAGATGCCGCCAAAGCCAAAAAAGGAGAAGAAGGATCCCAACAAGATCACCCAGGTGGACAGGACGTTCTACGAGCTGACTATCACGGATCTCAACCAGAAACTGGCCCGCCTGCGCTCCCATATGACCACCGTGGATGAATCCAACATTGCCATAAATGAGAAGCTGAAAGAAATGGAGGCCGATGGCGTGGACGTGGCCGCCCACTTGGAGCGCACCTTGGCGGAGCGGAACAACACGATAACCGAGCTGGAAGAGCGCCTGGTGGAGATCACCAAGGTGCGGGACGAGGAGAACAAGATGGCCCAGGATAAGATCGGGGATCTGGAGGCCAAGTACAAGGCCATGCACGACCAGCTGACCTCCGAGATCAAGCTGCTCAACGGCAAGCTAAACTCCCTCGACGAGTTCCGCATCCAGCGGGACGTCCTGCTGGCCAAGTTCGACGACCAGGAGGCGGATCTCAAAGAGCGAGAGAAGGACCACAAGGAGGCTCTCTACAACATGGAGCAGCGGGCGGTGGTTGAGAAGGATGCCCTCAAGAAGGAGGTGGAGCAGAAGCTTCTCCAAGTCTCCGAGGACTTCACACGCTCAAGCGAGATCCGGAATGCTGGCTACACGCGTCGCCTAATTCGGGAGAACATTGCACTGCAGAAGGAGATCGACCTGCTGGTGATGTCCCAGATCAAGCTCCAGCAGGCCTACACCAACCAGAAGGCCAAGCACAAGGAGATGGAGGAGCAGTACAGCGCTCTGGACCAGATCAAGAACGAGCTGGTCCGCAACTCGGTCAACAAGATCAAGATCATCGAGGGCCTGACCCACAATTACGAGAAGCTCAAGGCCAAGTACGTGGAGGGTCTGCGCTACCGGAAGGCCTACGAGGCGAATATCCAGGCGGAGAAGTGTGAGAATGTGAAGCAGAAGGACGCGTTCGCCAAGCTCCGGACTCTGGCCAAGCGCATGGAAATCGTGGAGCTGGAGAACCACAACCTGGGCGTTGTCCATGCGCAGCACGAGATCGAGATCACGCGGCTGCGTGGCGTCATCCAGGAGATCAAGTGCACGGTGCGCGATGCCATTGTGGCGGAGCAGGCGGCCAAAACCTTCCCCGAGCGTTTGGAGGAGGCCAATGTCGATGAGCGCCAAGTGATTAAAGAGGTCCGTGAGGAGGCCGTAGCCGTCTGCAAGCTGAAGCGCAGCGATCTTCTCTCCCAGCTGATGAACATAGTGAGCTCCCATTCTGAGAAGCTGCCCGGGACACCGTCAGTTGCCTCTATTGGCAGTGCTACCTCCTCGTTGTATGCACCCGGCAAGATGGGCTTTATGCCCAAAAAGCAGCGCGAGACACCGTACGCCGCCTTTAAGAGCGAAGTCATTGACCAGGAGCCGGATCGCAGCATTCCCGAGCACCTGCAGAGGCAGCGTGCGCAGGATCGGGACAGCTCGCTGCTACGTGGCGAAGGAAACACCATCATTGACGTGGAGTTCGGTACTACGCTATATGTCTCCTCGTCCCGCGAGGATGATATCATTGAGCAGGAAGAGGAGCCACTCGAGGAGCCGGAGGGCTCAAGCAGCACCGTGTCTGTAAAGAAACCCAGCAGCGAAGCCAGCGCTCCCGCGCCTGCTACTGCTCCTTTGGCCGCCTCTGCTTCTGTCCCTGATGTCGCGACGCCGCCTAGTGGCAGTGGCACTATAGACACCCTAACCAGAACTTCCAAATTGGTGCCCCCGGGAGGCGAAGATGGCGAGGAAGAAGGAGAGGAGGAGGACTTCGACGTCCAGTTCATCTACTAGGACCTCGTTTCCCTAGTTTCCCTTTCGTTATTATGTATTAAATCGTGAAATCAATAAATATAATTGTCCATATGTAAAAATGTTTTTGACTTAATAAATTTAATTTATTTGAATTATTGAAAAATATTAAATAATGTTTTTTACTTTCAGGGTCCTTCAGTAGAGACTCAGAAATGTGGCAAGAGCATCGCCGATACCTGGGACTGCATCTACGAGACCTCGGGCACAGCCATCACCAAGGCAAACAGCTCGGAGGTTAGCCAGGAAATCGGACCCGGATGTCGTTGTGGCTGCATTGTCCATCTGGGCTCCTCGAAGCCCAAAAGGATCATTGCGGGAGCCACGCAGAGTTGTCCCGGTCGCTCCTTCTGGCTCGTACAGGTACGTCATCACATTAACTAACCCCTCAGAGAGACACAGAACTCGCACTAGAAAGTAGCGAAAGTCAAGCGAAGTTCTGTCCTTTGGCATTTGGTCAAGTTTCGAGAGCTTCTCAAGTTGTCTGCCGCCATAACTATAAAAACGAACAATGCCAAACACTGCGAAGTCCGAGTCCATGAATAAAATTCCGCAACGCTTCAGAGACCACTCCTGCTGGGGCTGCTGCCCCCCATGTAAAGGACAAAGGATCCCCTCCACCTAATGTACCATGCCGGGGCGGCAGGGTGAGCCGAAGCAGAGCATTACTGCCGGCCAAAGGGGGTTGAACTCAATTCATGCATAATAAATGCCCCACTTGGTAGGCGTTTTGGCCAGTCCCGAAACTATCAATGCGTAAGGTCTATGGGGGTGGCTTGAACTCTCTATACCCTTTATTTGTGGTTAAAAGGGTATGCTAAAAATTTGAAATTAGTAACTATACAAAATATAACAGAAGTATATTAAATTTTTCAAGGCAGGTCTTTCTTTCTTTTGGACTTTCAAGATTTCCTTCTCTTCCTAACCAGTAACCAAAATAAATAAGTATTCCCTATTCGATACAGTCCCCCCTAAGGTTCCGACATATTTTCGGTTCCCCTTTCTCCCGGATACAATTGGAATGATTAGACCTGCCAATTGGCACGTTCGGTAGCGCGAGGGGCTATGTATGTGCTGATTGGAGGGAGGCTAAATGGTGATGAATGCCTGACCCACTTTGGCAGTTTCCTTCGACTACGGAATGAAGGGGAAACCCAAACATTTACCCGTATGTTCACTAGCAACAAAAAACTCTCCTTTCCTTACAGGTGGATGGTGAGGAAAGCATTTCTCTGGCCCTCAGCTTCCTTCGCCTGCCCTGTGCCTCCCAGTACATAAAGGTGCGCGACGGACCGTCGCTTTCCTCTACGCTTCTGGTGGAGCTCAATGGCGGCGGGCTGAGTCTCAAGGGAGGCGAAGTTCCGGTGGTCGTCGACTCAAGTGGCGGCCAGCTTCTGGTGGAGTTCTCCGCCGGCGATAGCCCGGCAACGAATACATCCTCTGCGGCCCAGGACGGAAGCGCATCCTGCACCGGCGGCTTCATGGCCACTGTGCAGCAGCAGTTGGGTGAGTGTAGTCCCCCGCCGCAGGAAGTTATCATGTGAATTTGATTTAAACTGAGCTCTTAACTTTGCCACACAGCAACGAGGAACAGCAACGCCAGCACCACACTTGTTGCGGCTACTCGTTTGTCCGGAAAGAGTCGCTCCATGACCCAAAAAACAATGACGCATCTACGCTTCACCCTGGTCCATCTGAGTGCCATGATCTTTGCCAGCATTATCATCATAATCAGCGCCTTGCTAGGTGGGTATTCGCAAGAGTTTGATTTATATTTATAATTAATGATTAATTATCCGTTACCAGGTGCCCAGTATGTGGTGCGCTATAGGAAATATCACCTGGCCGTGGCCCGGCGGCAGGACGAGGGCTCACGCTTGCATACCCCGAGAGCCTCGCTGAGTTCCCTACAAGGACCCCCTTCGCGAGCCATGTCCACCACTACCCTGCTCTCGGAGGTGATATACTTGGTGAAGATGCGGCCCAAGCACCACCTGAGACACTCCATTCTTCGCGAAAGCGTGGACGCAGAGAATTTGACAAGCGAGACGGAGTTCAAGGAGACGGACTCGCCGGGATTGCTGGCCAAGTGGTGGGTTCCTCAAGGATATATTAAATATAATATTAAAAACAAAATATTTTCATTTCAGCGATGAACTCAAGGAAATGGGCAGCTCGGCTTCAATGCTTACACTCCGCAACGAGCGATCCTCGCCAGCACGATCCCTGGACACCGGCAGTGTCATTGGCTCTCCCTCCTCCGGGGAAGCCGAACTGGCGGAAGCTAATAGTCGAGTCGATGACTCCAAGGATTCACCCACGGACGACCCACTGGAGCCGGTCAGCTGCAAGGACAGTGCCCGGGACACGGAGTCCATCATATCGTCCGGCATGAGCTCCTTGTGCAACAGCCCGCCCATGAACAGCAAGCGGCTGAGCAAGTACTCCGATCGCTACGACGCTGTGACCCTGAAGCTGCTCTCCTCCCGACTGGACGAGAGCCTGCAGGATGCCAGCTCCCTGCACTCTGTGACCGAGTCTCTCAGGCTGGGCCGCCTGGGATCGCGCAGTGTCAGCTCTTCCCTGACGAATGTGAGTTAAGAGGTTGCCCTGCCAAGCTTTAAATAATTTCTGTTTCAAAATTAAAAATATATTTTAATGAAGTGCCGCCAACTATTAACATCCATAAGTATTTGCAGGGCTGCTACTCACCGGCCGCCAGTGTGGTCAGCACGGCAACGATCCGAACAACTAGTAATCCCAAGGAGTCCAAGGAGAAACAGAATCGGAGGAGGCTGCTGGCACGACCTGGATCCGAGTTTTCGCTGGGCAATCAGGAGGAACTCGAGCTGGACTACTACGATTACAATGTGATCAATGCAGGATCGGCGCCGGGCTCATATCTGGGCATGGATCCGGCATATTTGGTATGGATTCCGCCCTTTGAAGAAGTCGCTGAACGGGAGGAGGATGACAAGACGCCGGAACCGGAGCGAGATCCTGACCCGGAGCGAGACGAGCGAGAGCCGCTGTACGAGGAGATTCGTATGCCCAAGTATGGACACTATCTAAGTCCCGCCAGCAACACGGAGTCCAGCAAGTCCAACACGGCGGACAATACGCCCAGTTCAGAGGAGCGGTCGCCCCCGAACAGTGGACGTCCCTCCAAGGCCACCTCACCCTGTGACGGGGGCAAAACCCTGCCCAAGCAGCCCACTCCGTTCATGTCCCGAAAGCAGCGCCGCCAGTCAAAGCAGCAGATTCAGGCCAGTCTATCCCTTAGCGCCGGATCCCTGGACAACGAACAGCGAGCTGGAAGAAGCTCAAGGACCATTGAGATCGCTGCAGTGCACCAGAAACTGGAGGCTGATTTCGAACCCAATGAGTCCATGACGGGCTCGTATGTGGAAAAGGAGACGGCCGTGGAAAAGTCCTCGGGAGATCTGCAGGAGTTTCTGGCCCTGGACGACATACAGTTCGCCGACGAGAGTGGCAGCGACTACGAAGCTGTGAACCTCAAGCAGGTGTCCCAATTGGAGTCCAGGCTAAACCAAGACGACGTCCGAACGAAGCTGCTGAGAAGAAAGGAGCCAAAGTCGAAGGAGGTGTCCGTGTAACGAGGAAACTTGCTTGTAAATACTACTTATAAAAAGTGCACAAAGAAGGCAGCATATGTTTAGCTATAGTCTTACGATCTTGTAAAATACGGGTTAAAATTACATATAAAAGAGAAACGTAGACCACCTTGGAGTAATTGTGTTTCAAAGCTCATCTCTCTAAAACTGTATACTTGTAGAAGTAAAAACGCATCTAGTCGCAGAGCTCGTATAAGGCTAATCTGTTTAATCTGTATATACCGTAGCCAAGGCACACTGTACTTTAAATATTTATTCGCACCAAATTATAGAAATCTCTATTCGATTTACTTAAGGCATTTTGATTGGCACTAAAATTGGATTAGGAAATTGGAATTAAACAAACTTTTGTGATCTTTATTTGTTGCTTGCAAGCATTGGAAATTCTAGTCAATACGAATAGTCGAAATTAGCGTTTGAGATCAAAAAATGTGTTTTTGTTTTGCCAGATATTAAGCCTTTTTAACACGTAGTTCTTTAGGTTAATATAACAAATAAAATACTTGTACAGAAAACAAAATAATAAAAACACTTTAATTCATCTTTGGGATAGAAATGAATACGAACATTAAATCTTATTCCAATCCAAGCTTGGTTTATTGGTCTTGAGTTAAGAAACTTAGGGACTTGACAAGGAAATATTTATTTGCATATAATTTCCTTGTCAACTCCATACGCATATAATTATAATTCCTTTATACCCGCCTTCAGGAACAAATAATTTGTCTACTTTCCTTGGGAAAAGTAAAAGAACTACATCTCTTGAGAAATGTTGTGGTTTTACTTGACGAAGGGAAAATAGAGGAATTACTCCTCTTGGGGAGGCTAAAAACAATGTCCTTATCTTCCAGAAAATATAGTTTCTTGTCCAAATTGGATATTGCAAGATTCCGAGTTCGATTCGATACCTGACTGGGCTCTTGGCACATTGCCATTTGGGCCCGATAGGCCATCAATTCCTGCCGTTTTTGCTTCCTCCTCATTTCCATCAAGAACGGTGCCTCCTTCTGTGGACGCTGTATCGCCTTGCACATGCAGCAAGCGGACTTCTTCTTTACAGACTTTAAACATTTCTTCTCCATTTTTGATGGTTTTGGCTTTGTCTTGTTCTTTTGCTTAACGACATTATTATCTTTACCCTCAATGACTTTGTACTTGTTGTATATTTCATTATACGGATAGAAAAGTAAGTCGCTCTGTAGTATACCCTCAAGGTCCAGGAAATCTATTTCTGCATCGTCGTCCATGTAATGCTTATTCAAAAACTCTTTCAACTTCTTCAGCTTCTCCTGGTAGCTGGGAAAAACGCTGTTTCTGCTGGCCCGCATTTCCAAAAAGCGTTTCCTGTCTACGGAGGGTCTGGATGTCATGACTGGCTCGGGTGCAATACTGGAAGTATTGGATGGAATATAGGGGGACGCTGGTGCCGAGGTGTGCGATGATCCACTATTAATGCTGATCGGTTGAATATAGCTTCTTCGACTTGCTTTATTATTGGTAAATATTGGTCTCAAACTTCGTCGTGTATTAAAAAACGTCTTACTGTCCTTTCTAATAGTGCTTTTTCTTGGTTTAGAAAATATTTGACTCATTGCCGAAGATAAATCGGAAACATAAGAAGAACCCGATTCACTGTTTCTATTCGCAAGGACCCTTTTCGATTTTGTTCCGATTCTATTCATTTCTTTCAAAAGCTTAGAGACAAATTTGTCACTAAAAGTATCCACCGATTCTCTTTCAAATTTGTTAGGTAAATAGACTGCCATTCGACGGCTTCTTCTGGTCTCATTATTTCTTTGATTTGCAATTATGTGACCCACATGGGTATTAGAGGTTTTGGTTTCAGGTTTATGAACAATTCTTTCGTGATGCTGGTCTGCGAAAGATTTTTTAAATTTTAAACCTTCCTTTGAGTCGGGTTTGATTGTATGAGGTTTATCTTGAAACTTGACTCTTCCTGTGGGATCATCCTGGCTATTTTCAGCTTTGGAAGATTCATATTGAAATTTTGAAAGAGATTTATTTGGAAGCTTGGAACTGTCCTGGGAATATGGGACTTTGGGAGTTTTATGTTGAAATTTTAAAATTCCTTTTGATGTCTCTTTGTTAGCGGTATATTTATTTTCAAGCCTAATACTTCTCCTGCGATTTTCCGGGGAGTGTGCACCTTTGGGAGTTTCATAATGAAATTTTGAATTTTCCTTTGATTTATTTTGAAGCTTGGCACTTCCCCTAATATTATCCTGGTGATTTTCATCTATTGGATTTTCATTTTGATATTTCAATATTTCCTTTAATTCCTCTTTGTTAGCAGAAGATTGATCTTGGAGCGGAAGGCTTCCTCTTGGATTATCCTGGGCATTTTCGACATTGGGAGATATATGTGTAAGTATAACCCTTTCCTTTGATTCTTTTTTCTTAGCAGGGGTTTTATTCTGAAGCTTGTCCTGGTGATGTGGGTCTTCAGATTTTTTAGAGTTGTCAAGGATTACTTCTTGAACTGCCTTTATATCTTTTTTAAGACGAGGGCCTGTTTTAGCAGACCTCAGTTGAAGCTTGGAACTTTCCTTGGCATTACCTTTTTTCGACTGGATCTCTGTATTACGTTTCTGAGCTTTTTTTGCTTGTTTTCTGTGACTTTGAGCTGTCGAAGAGTCGTGATGAACCTTGCCACTCTCCTTCGCAAACTTTTGAAATATATTTTGGTCCTGGCCTGACTTTTGACGTTTTGCCTTGGAAACTGTTTTGTGAAACGAAATTACGGAAATAGTTTTGGGCTCATAGCGCTTCCCTCGAGGTCTATAGGTCTCTACTATGGGTTTGTTTGCTTCAGAAGACTTTGATTTCCATTTTTCACCATTGGAATACTTCTGCTGAGTTGGGGTCTCGGCAACCCTAGGTCGCACCCTATAAATTTCCTTCACCGGAGGAGGTACTTTCAGAGGAGGTACTTTCGGAGAGTTGGCTCTTGGGCATGGGTCAGCTTTTGGTTGATCATGCCTTTTGAATTCAAGATACGTCCTTACGATATCATATATGTCATTGTAGATACTGTCACCATGGGGATTGCTTTCACAGTTGCAGGCGATTCTCTTGCGTCTGGGGGACTTTTCCAAGCCGGCTTGATCCTGACTGGCCTTCAGAATCTGATAGAAGGTATTTTTCTTGACCATCCTTTCACAATACTTTGACCAAGGCGTAGAATTTGAAATAAGACTAGATGCGGTGCCGGCTAGAGGAACTAGAGAGATTGCTTTGATCCACGAAGTCCTCTTCCTTGGGCCCGTGGGCCAGGCAAGTGTGCCTTGATCGAATTTTTGAATGCTGTTCAAAACATTCGAGATTGAGTCAGGCAGATATTTAGCATTTTGATTGATGGGAGTGGGATTGGTTGACCTATCCATAGGGTTGCCACGCGTAATTTGGATTTTAAAATAATCTGTAATACAAAATATTACGTTTTTTTTTTTCAATCTTACGATAAATTTGTAGAGTGAAGTGAAGGAAAGTGAAATAAACACCATAGGCTTACTAGGTGTCTTTTGGAGTGTCTTTGATTTGGGTATATAACTTAGTGGACTAGAACTTAAGGATTAAACATTATAATCCCCAACTTTTTCCCTCCAGAAACCATCTAAAAGTCGCCTGTTTAATTTCAACATATTTTATTAATAAATTTTCAGGAAAATATTTTGTCTATCGATGAAATGTGGCTCAAAATACAAATAGGAGAGACAGGTGCCTTTGCTTACACGTTAGATTTACACTGGTAAATTGTTAATTGATGACTAGAGCATAGCGTATCGTTATTTAGATGCCAACAATGGGCGACATTAATTGGTCCTATAGTGCCTGTCGAGAAGCGTTTTGGTATTAGATTTTAATAGGTACTCGATTACGATCGTGTGGATATATGTATATATTGTTACTCTCTATTAACGAACGCCTTAATCTAGGATTATTTAATTAACAGAATTTAAATGAAAGACTTATATCAAAAGATCTTATTGCGTTGCTTTGGTTGAGGTCGGAAAGTTTACTTTTTCATTGC
>VNKB01011356.1:0-45195 GCA_008042735.1 Drosophila leontia
TATTAATGGGTATTTGAGAAAAAAAAAAGTAAAGCGGATAATGCTAGAGGGAGAGCAAACTCGTGGCACCACATAAAACGCATTACATTTTTCAAATGCGCATCAGCGGCGTACGATATTGGGATGGGGTATTGGATCAGGGACTGGGTATGGGTATGGGGGTCTGTGGATGGCTGTGGGACTGGGGCATGCTAGCACTGGGTATATAGCCCAGAGTCTGGCCAGGGGCACATGGATAGGAGTAAGTGTGGGCGACATGCGGAGGCCTCGAGCGAAAGTGGCGACGACGACGACGACGACGTTGGAGACCAAGACGACAATGGCGGCTGGCTAGGCTAGCAGTGGCACTGCCACTCCGATGACGGATGCATGCATCATTAATTCAGCAGAAACAATGTTCAACAACTAAATAGCAACAAAAAGCAGCCACATCCATTGCTGGAGGGGATTGCACAATGAGGAGGAGGAGGAGGAGGAGGAGGCTAAGGAGGAGGTGATGTGGGGACAGAGGTCCGCCAACGCTTAGCTTTACCGCATAATCGAAGTGCACTCTCCAAAGGGGGAGAAATGGAGGTTATAATGGCAGCTGCGACAATGATAATACCTCGTGATCTTAGTATTTTTGAAAAGGTTCTGTTGTAATATATCATAAGCTGGTTAGAAAATCTTTTTAATAATCATTTTAAATAATATAAAATAAATTTGAAATCTTCTCTTAACCGATCACTTCCCACCTTATTCTCTTATAGGGTATCTGTGAGTTCAGTTGGGTTAGATGTCTGTCATTATTGGCGAATGCAATTAACAATGTAGCCCACTTACAATGCAGTGGACCCAGTGCATCCGCCTTTCTTGGGGTCTGGTTCTGGATCTGGATCTGGATGTGGATGTGGATGTGGCGCATCTAATCAATGTTTACCAAGAGATAAATGGGCAGTCAGTGCTGGAAGCTTTTTGAGCTGATCCATCCACGTGCCTTTCTCTGGGCAATCAATCAACAACCGTAGCTACTGCTGCCTCATCCCATTGGACGCGGATGCATCTCACGGATGCCCGGCTACGATGATGATGATGCTGCAGCAGCAGCAGCAGCAGAAGCAGCAGGGCCAGGGGCACCCACGTTAATTGAAATGGGGCAGAGTGTGGGGGCACAAGGGAAACTCGAATGGGAATGAAACTGGACTGCAACTGGGACTAAGAATCGAAATGGGGACTATTCATCATGCAAACAATCAAAGAGATGACGATGGACGGTTTGTTGGTGTGCGCTGGCGATAAGTGGCTCCAGGAAAGTAGAAAAAATTCAATCAACAGGCTGACCCACTTCTCGATTGGCACTCCACCACCGCTGTGGCAAAGGTTAAAAGTTCAAATGCGAAATGCTTAATTGCATTTCCAGCCACCATCGAATGGGAGCACTCTGGCCATCAATTTTTCCCCGATTTTGAAATCATGCGTCATTCAATATATGCACATAAATTAACACACCCCCGCACACACATCCATCTATTCAAAAAAAAAAAAATAAAAAAGGGGGCGCCCTGCTCTAATTATAGCAAATTCATATAAAATTAATACGAAATTTGTCAGGTAAGGCAGGTGGGCGTTGCAAGGGATTTATCCAATCGGAAGCCAAGAATCTGAATTATGTTTAAAAACTCATAACTTGGGCAAAGACACATTCGTTTTTTTTTGTTTTTTATCTTAGCAGAGGAATGATGTTTCCTGTTTAAGTAGATCAGATATAGAGACGATGAGTGAGGTTTTAGGTATGGGAATATGGAATATCACTGTTGAAATGAAAAATATCCTTGTAATATCATTATTTGGGGTTGACAAATAGAGTAGAAATATTTAATGAAAATGATCGAAAGCCGTGTAGATATGTTATAGGATTACTAAATTATTTTTATAAAATTGTTATATATATAAAAATCCTTTTAATATCACTATTACCCTTTGACAGAGATGTCCAATCTTGTATTTAAATTATGGGAGTTATAAATTAACATTTAAAAATTATTATAAGAAAATATTCTATAGTTATTGAGGTATTTCCTTTATATGCAACCCTTGGATTACAAGATGTTGTCCTTTTTATCACTTTTAAATTGTTATTTTTGAATTTTTTACTGAATTTCTTTTCTAATTAAAAAGTTTTACGTAAACTGGCTGTTATCTGGCCTCTTACTATTGCTTTTTTGCTGTATTATTAAATTATTTAAGGACTCGCTTACCTTCTTCCTATAGTTATCCATTCATATAAGGATTTGTTTCGTTGCTTTTATGACTTTCGTTAGATTTGGGCGAACTTTTGGTTCGTTCCTCCAGTTCTCCTCTGTTTCGTTGTTGCCTATGTTCCTCTTCACTCTCACTCTTGCTGCCAACATTGACCGTTACTGCTACCGTTACTTGTTACTGTTACTCCCACAAGCGGTTACTGTTACTTTTACTATTGCTGTTGTTGTCTTTGTGATTGTTGTTGATGCCGCATTCGTTGTTGCTGGTATTTTCTTTGTTTGTGAGGAAAGCAGACGCAACAGCAGCGACGACGCTTTCCCAAACGCTGAGCTAGCAGCATTTTGGAGCACCTGCGAACAGCGAATTTTCCTTACGATGTTTCCTTGTCTCCTCCTGCTCCTGCTCCTTCACCTTCTTTTTCGTCTTCTTCCGTTTCCTCTGTTTCTTGTGGGCTAACTGCTTGGCGTTTCGTGTAGCGGCATTTTAGGAGTATTTGCGTTCACTGTAGCCGTATTTCCTTTTCCTTCCTGTGTTGGCTTTTTTCGCAGTTCTCTTTTGGTTTCTTATTCTGGTTCCTTGTTCTAGCACTGCTTTTACTTGCTTCGTCGTTGTTGTTGTTGTTGTTGTGGTTGTCGTTGCTTTAGCTGTTTTGTAAATGGACGTTTTGTTGTTGTTGCTGGCTTTCTGGCTTGGCTTGGCTTAATTTTGATATGTGTCGTGTGTTTGTTTTGTTTTATTTTTGTTTCACTTGTTAGTTTTAGTTGATTGGCCCTTGGCTTCGTTGTTTTTTTGTTGTTTAAATTTTAGTTAACTTCCTGGCCTCCTCTTATTGTATTTTGTCTGTCCTTTTTGGGCCGTCTTTGCTCCTGCTGCTGCTTCTTCCTTCCTTGCCTGCTCTCCTTCTTCGTTCGCCTCTTCTTCTTCTTCGCCAGTCAGCTGTCATTGACATGTGCTCTCTTCATCTCTCTCTCTGTTCGAATGCTCTGGTATTTGCTCTCCCGCTCACTCTCTCTTGGCATTTGGGGTGGCTCGCAATTTCTCCCCCTCAGAGAGAGAGAGAGAGCCCGTGTGAATGGCCGCCCTCTTTGTTGGTGTTGTACAATGCAATAATATAATGTCCTATAATCGACGACGTTTATCAATTTGTCCTGTCATCGCCACACAAGAATCAACCACAAAACAAAAAACTTGCCGTATTTTCGAATGATTCCCCTCAAGAACGAGGTTTTTTAAGGGGCTAATTTGATATTCTTTTGATTTTCACTCGCAGTCACTCTTTTTGCAGGTGTATGTGTATATGTGGGACATTAGGCGCGCGCCTTTTACCGTTATCCGCTGACAGGCGATGACTTCACCGCTTTTTACTGGGTTAACTTTTTGATTTCGACTGTTTCGCCCTTCCGGCGGTTATTATTTACACAGTTCCACACAGTGGTTAATATTATTATGGGAAATGAAACAAAAACCGACAGACTCGCGCAGCTACAAGTCTTCTTTTGCACAACTTTTACGCTCTGCCTTTTGTTACGCTGCTTCTTCCTTTTTCTTTGGCATTTCATTCTGGCTTTCTCTCCTTGGCGCTCTCTTCAACCTCTCTCTCTCACGCTCTCCCATTCAGCTTTTGGGTTTTTTCTTCACGCGTGTTGTTGTTTTTTTCGGGGTTGTTTTCTCTTTTTCGACAGCTGGCTACAAAAAAGTTGCCAAAGGCAAAATTATTCCATTTCTCACGGTTCTCTCGCGCTATCTCTCTGTTTCGTTCTCTCAGCTGTCAAGCTCTGCAACCCCCTTACAGTTTGGCTGTCACTGGCTTAGCCACAGTTTTAGAGCGATTACCCGCTCGTTGTTCTTGTTGTTTGTTTTGCTTGGCTTTTCCCAGCGGCGCTTTCCAACACTATCCATCGCCATGTGCTATGCAGGCATTTTGCAACCCCCAACCCCTTGAAAAATTCCCTAATTGGCCGCGTTGAGGCATTTCAAAGTGTTCTCCTGTTTACATTTTCTCTTTTTAATGCATAATTAATGCGATAGGGCGCCAATTTGGTAGGGTCAGAGGGGGGAAAATGGGGTTGGAACCCTTGTTTAGTTAACAGTCAAGCATCCTGCGGCGACAGCTTGTCCTGACAGCCAAGGAGAGCGTTCCGGAAATGGAGTGGGTGTTACGTACGTGTATATGGAATATGGAATATGGTTGGGTGGCCCCACCTCTGACCTTGACTGGTTACGGGTTGCCAAAATGTTGGTCCCAGGTCTCCAGGGGGGTGGGAATTTCAATTTTATAAAATAGACTAGAGAAGGTTAAACTGTTCAGAGGGGAAAACTGACTTTAAGACGAGGGAAATTAATTAAAATACCTCGAATTGGTCGCTATTTTTTGTTTATTATTCTAATATGGTTTTTTTTTTTTACTATATTACACACATTTTTATGAAAAGAATTTAGATACCATGAGAAATTTAATTTTGTGACTTTTCTATATTTTCAAATATTTTTGATAAAGGCTTTTGCTTATCAAAATAACACAAAAAACTCACAAAGAGAACTTTTTCCTAGTAAAAAGTCATTTAAAAAGTTTAACTTAATATTTAAATCTGCTTTTAATATTCTCCTCTTGTAGTAAGCTTAATCTTAATTTGATTGCCAATCACAAAAGTCTCTTGGTCCACAGGAAAACCCTCCCCCTCGGCTCTTTAAGCCACAAGGATAATCAATCATCCCAACAAACTTCTGCTTTGTTCACAGCTTTGCCTCACCTCAAACTCATAACCAACAGAACAATAGACCCTCGGTAATAGTTCTAATGAGCTAACCCCATTTTAAAGCCCTGCGACGACTAATTGAAGCATAAGTAACGAGCCTGTTAACGGTTTGGCTAGATACCCAAACCCACAGGAATATGGCTCTAAAGGGTTGCTGCTGCTGCTCCAGCATAAACACTTTTCGGGGGTGACTGTGTGGCTCTTGTTCTTTTCGGTCCACAAGGCCCCCGTTGGCTAGTTAACATCCACGTGTTTGTACATGAATTTAATCTCGGCGCAAACAAAGTAACAAGAATTCAATTTGTCACAGTGGTTGGGCCTCCGCTTCGTTTGGTTTCAGTTCCGGGTTTTGGGCGGCTCAACCAGGAATTCAGAGAGGGGAAAGACAGAGGCAGAGTTGGCCAAGGAACCAAGGCAAACATTGCCTGGCAACGGTAGCTGAGAGAGATAAGCCCCATGATCTAGCCAAAGGGGAAGTTGTGGGAGTGTGTCGGGTTTTGCACAGGGAGAAATGCAGACAGGATACTGGAGAGAAAAGATTCCTGGATAATGCAATCGATTTCAAGGTTGCTAAATGTATTTTAAAAGAGGATATCTTTGGAAAATCAAAGTCTAGGTAGTTTAATATAATAAATTCAATTAAAGACTTCGTTTCTCAAGGTTTATAAGCCAAGAAGATAATAGATAATTTAAAAATATATATTTTTCACCCTAGAATCTCCCCTATTTTCCGCCGTGTCCTTGACTAAGGTAGAGGGGGGTCTGCAAATATTTGCATTTCGCTTGTTTTTTGGGGTGTTGCGTTAGGCAAAGCCAAAAGCCTCCGGGGACTTGTTAATGCAAACAATGCGCATTTGATATTGAAAGCATCGGCACAGAACAGTCCGTGTCCTTCGTCCTTCGTCCCATTTGGGGGTAGTTTAATGGCTGGAAGCCAGCCTGCTGGCGTGGAGAGAAGCTGGCAAAGCTCTGCTTCGCTTGCAACCGCACGAACTCCAACGCAGGTCTGCATTAATGTGTATTTCCGGGGAGACGAAGGGTATATATGGGTGTATATATAGGGTGTTGTGGCAAGGGTGCTCCGGAAGTCGATTTATGTTTTGCACACACACAGGCCCCAACATGTTTATGCACGCACAGAAAAATAATGTATTTAAATAACACCAGAAGTTTTCTGTTTTAGATTATTTACCTAACTTTTTAAGTAAATTTGGCTTGAAATATTTGTTTAATCCCTAATGTCAATATTCCCTATGAAGTTTGGTTTTAAAAACACTTGAAAATAAGCAGAAAAGTATGCTAAAAAAAACATTATATAATATTAATATATATTTTAAAGCCAGGACAGCTTTTAAATTGATCTACATACAATTTTTAATTTTATTTAAAATGTTTTAAATATAATAATTATTTTTTTTTTTTCTATTTAGATAATTCACTTGAGCTGGTGACAACTTTTCTGTGGATGTTTTCGGTCCAGTAAATGTTGTAGATTTTGAGCCACAGCTGTTCGGGGGACTCCCCCCCCCCCTATATATTGCACTGCTGCAACATCGTACATCCCCTGCTACAGGGGAGGCTTTGTCATGGAAATCCCTGGGCTAACCGCTTTTTAAACTGCCTTCTAATGATGCGGCCCTTGTCTAGGATAAAGTCTAGCCCCTGTTTTAATTTTTCCCCCACACCAACCCCCGATAAGGATATATGTATATATAAGACTGGCTTTAATGGCTTACCTTATCTTCGGCTTCCTCGGCGCGCTCTTCCGCTTCGATGACGCGCTGCTCCAGCTCCGTTAGCTGCAAGTGAAAAGAACAGAAGAGAAACCGGGTTAGGACTCAGGGAAATCATGTGAAAAATAACAGTCTGCATCGTCGGCATCTCCGACAGCTAATAAATAATAGTAGAAACCGTTTTTATTGGTTATCCCAAGTGTTAATTATATGACTTTCGCATGACTAAACATTAACTAAAGGGGTTTCACTCGATTAGGGTAGGTTTTTGTGGCTTTTTACTTGACGATTTCAAATTCGTCTCAATTGAAGGAATTATTGGGGTCATGAAATCTTTAAAAATCGCTTTAAAATCTATGGTATAATAGAAAGGTATTCAAAATGGCATTATATTTTTTAATTTAAATTAAAATTTTATTTTTTCATATTTTTAGAGAACTATTTAAGATTAAAAACAGTATAGTTCTGGATTTTGTTTTCATTGTCTAAAATTTATATTTTTATTATTATTTATTTTAAGAAATTAAGTAAAGTCCGTAAAATGTTAAGATAAGTAGTTTTGTAAAGTAAAGTAAAGAAAAATTATTAGGATTTTAGTTTTTTTTTCTTTTTTTAACCTTTAACTTTAAAAATGTTTATACCTCCAATTTAGCTTAGGTATTTTAGTTTAAAAATTCATTTAATAAATAATTTATTTATTTATTTATTTATAATTTTAGACGGTTCACTCAGATTTTATTGATATATATTTATTTATTTGGTTGGTGGAAACCCCTTTCACATTTTCTGTGCCATGGTCTGTATTTATTAAATTTAAATAGCTTTATATTTTTATATAAATTTAATGAGTTTTTATCTTGATTTTAAAAGGGATTTAACAAGGTGCTTTTTTTTAAACGTTTTACATTTACATTTGACATGTATGCTGAGTTAAGCTGATACACAGAACCACATCCAGTAACTCACCACCACTTTTGTCTAGACACACACCCAATTCACAAAAGGACTTCCCACTATTTTTTAAGGTTTTGCTGTGGTGAATTCCTTGGACTATGCCCACAGATGGCGCCAGCAGTGCCTTTTTGTTAATAAAATCGAAAGGAAAATCAAAAAAAGAGCAGGAAAATAGCGGAAAAAGAGCAGGAAAAGAGCACAAAAAAAAAAACCTTTAAAAAAATAAAAAGGATAAAATATAAAGGATAATGCTCGTGCATCGGATAATTTTGTATTTATTTTTATTTATTTTTTTTTGTTTCTTGCACCTGCTTTGAAAATTTGCCAACGTACGCGCAACCATTAAGGTAATCATCTCGAGCGCTTTTCCACGCTTTTCCGCAATGATGGCCTGCCATTAGGCCAAGAAACAGGAGGCATTTCTCACCAATTAATCATCTTAAAACGAGAATGGAGCAGGATGAAGAGCAGGAAGCTGAGCCTGCTGGTTAAGCTGCCACTTGATTCCGCCTATTTTGAATGCCTTAAGTGCATTAATTTCCGCTTTTTATGCCATTCAAGTGGCCACTCAGGCAGGCAGCCAGCAGGAGGCAGGAGGCGAAGGAGCGAAAGGGAAGCTATTGATGGATGCCTGTCAAATTGTTGTGCCTGCCGAGGAATATGAAGGAGTCTCTCTGCTGGATTTCTTTTCCTCTTTTTTTTTTTTTGCAAATCGATGATGAATGGGGAGGGGTAGAAAAGGTGGAGAAGGAGGCTTGTTAAGTGGAACCTCTCCAACTGATTCTTGCTTTTATTTTACCCTTTTCAATGGGAAACCGCTTTGAGCCTGCCTTTAGCCCAGAATTTGGCAAAGGTAAAGTCGTTTTTAAACGATTTAATTTAGTTTCTTTACATCTAAAATATTAAAAATAATAAAATCAATAAAATTAATTTCAAAAAATAAAAATCATTGTACGTTAAATAAATAGAAACTATTTATCTTTCTATTCTTTTAAAAACTAAAAGAGTTCTTGGCCATTGTGTGAAAGGTTGACACTTTATTAAGAAAGAAAGGGTCATACTTTTTTAAGAAAGCTAGGTTCGCACTTTTTTAAAAAAGGAACTACAACAACTGTGGTCACCTTTAATGATTCTGATATCACAAACGATATTGCATTGAATTTATTTAGTTTTTCGCCTGACTTTGGTTTGAGTTTTCTTTTGTTTTCTTTCATTTTTGAGGGGCGGGGGTTGCCGAAAACTTGGCCAAAACTAATGGATTACACGAAAAGCTGGCTGGCAAAAAGTTAGGCTCGGCTTTTGCGTGCGTGCCAGCGTGTAAAGATTGTTAGACTGGGTCCATCCCTCCCTCAGTAACACCTGGTTTAATCATAGGCGTTTTTGGCCTGCCAATTGGCGAGTTAATTGGAAGGAAACTGCTTCGGCTTTAAGCAGAAACATTTGCCATTAATTGCTGCAGGAGGAGGTGGAGAAGGTACCAGGTACAGGAGGGGGGGCAAAGCAACAAAAGCAGAAACAGACACTTCAGACCTCAGAGTCTGCAGAACTTTTACAACTTTGTCGTCGTTGCAACAGAGTCGCAGCAAAAACAGTGGCAAAATCACCGCGAAAACAGCGCTTGGAAAATGCTGTGTAATTTCCCAGCCACGAATGCAATTCCCGCAAACAAATGGCTCACACAATGCTGCCCCCCTTCTTGCCTTTTGGCCAAAGGAGGTGACTTTGGCCATTAGTCGGTTTTAGGTGTCGTTGGCTCTGCTGTGTTGCTACTCCAAAGTTGCCAGCGAATGTGCCAGCGAATGTGCCAGCGAATGTGCCACTAAAAGTTGTCCTTCCACCCGATTACCAGGATATGGGGTTAAAATGCACGGGGATCTTGATATGGTGGGGTTGGGGGTGGGGAATAGAGAGAGGAGAAGGAGGAGGAGAAGCAGCAAACCCCTTTACCTTTCACCTTTAAACTGAAGCTTTGTATTTCCTTTTTTAATTCGATTTGTATTGCTTTTACGGGGATATAAATCTCTATACTTAGCATAAGCACTGTTAAGGTGTCGGGAAAATCGATATATATATATTATTATAATATAATATTTAATATTATATTTTATATATTATTAAGAATCATAAAAATAGAGTAACTTGTATACATAAAAGCGGACATAAGCGGGTAGATCATCTAAAAATATAAAAATACGTACAAAAAATCGAACATTCCGCATTACTTCCGCTAAATGCTCAAAAACGGACTTGCAAGCGGACGAGTATCACGCATAATCAGTATTATACTCGCTAATAATGTTCCGAAACCTATGACATGTGATTAACTTTATTATTTTGTCCGTTTCAATATCATAAACCAAGTTTTTCTCTAATGGGAAGGGGAAACTTTCTGAGCTAATAAACATTTCTTTTAATGACTTGAAATATTATATCTGTGATTATTTTAGCTCACAAACATCTCTTTTTTCATTTAATTTTATTTGTTTGTATTTATTTCAGCTTTTAAACACCGCCCTTTGTTCATTCAATTTGATTTTAAGCCTCAAAAGCAACATATAAACACATGTGTAATATGATTTAATGACAACACAAAGCTTTACTAGGCTTACACAATATTTTATTTTAGACAAGCAAACACATGGCTGGTAATCAAGTAATCCTAAACCAATTTAAACTAAAGCATCACAGCCTTTGTCACCGTATAAATGTAGATATATAGAATATATATATATATATAAAAATACAATATATATTTAGATATCCTTTTGATTTTTATTGGCTTTCATTTTGAATGGGGTTTTTGGTTTTGTTTCTGCCCCCTTTTTTGTTGTCGCCTCATTTGGATTTTGTTGTGATTGCAAAAAGTTAATTAAAAATTTGTTGTAATTGAATTTTATTGCATTGTTTGTTTGCATTTTGTTTTGCTCAGTTGAATTTCCCTTTATGTTTTTGTTAAATTATTTGTTTTTTGTTTTTATAGAGTTTCTGCTGAAGTTTTTTCTATATTTTTTTGTTGTTGTCCAGCCATTATGCCATTGGGTTTTTTTGCGTTTGGCCTTAATTGGATTATGGCTAACAAAAAAACACAACGAGTTTTAATTAAATGATGAGCTCCGGCAGCCGGGGATCATCATAGCCATAGCCATCGTCCTTGTCCAGCTCCGGTTCCCAGCACAACGGATTGCACACAATCTCAAAGGGCAGCTGTGTGGAGTCCTCTTGCTCTTTGGGTGGTGGAGTAACCTTAAGTTTGGGCTGGGTTTGAGCCAAAGACATGGCCAGGGGCTTAATCCAAGGCGTTGAGGGGGGACACTCCATAAGGGTATCGCTGGCAAAACGCTGGCAGCTCAATAGATCCACAAGAAGGCCCAGAAACATTATGTGTAAGAACTGTGATGCCTCGACGCCCGTTGCCACTGCACTGACCAAAGTCACTCCGAAACCTGGGTGGCATTCGGAGCCCACAAAATTCACACACACAGAACACACACAACAGCTGCGGCTCAACCGAAAAAAGCTGCGAATTGAGTAATCAGAATTGGCAAATGGATGGATTACCACCTGGCGAGGCGGAGGGAGAGCCATGGAAACGTGTAAAAAGCAAATGACAAAATTAATTAAAATTAAAATGAAAATTAAAATGAAAATGTAAATGATAAATGATATATGATAAATGCAGAAGAGGAGAAAAAAAAAAAATGGTAATGAAAATTAAATGTCGCTCTCGCCCGTTGATTAAGGAGTGCGATCATGCATTATGCATTATGATGCTGCATCGGCCATTACGTAATCCACTGTCCATGTGCGCATTTATATACTTATGCCATTTTTTTTTATGCTTTTTGTTTATGCTTTTTTCGTGTCCACGTATAGAATGCACATTATAATTACATTTATGCGCGACCATCAAATTCAATGGGGCTAAAACATTTGCATAACGAATGCCACGCCCCCCGGCTCACAGCCTGTCTGCATTTCCTTCCCTTCATTTGCTCATTAAAGAACGGTAAAGAAGACCATTGTAATATATACCTGACTTTGGGAATACCCTAAACTAAACAAAAAAAAATCTTAAAGGGGAAATTTTTAGAAAAATATATTTGTTGCCAGAACTTGTTGGGAATTATAGTGCCAAGCGATTGATTTTTATATTAAAATTTTAGTCAGATCCTTGCAACGCAGTGAAGGAGTCATTTTTAACCCTATAAATCAAATATATTCTTGATCAGCATCAAAAGGCGAATCGATTTAGGCATATTCGGAGGGAATCAATTTTTTGAAAATTTTTTTTTTGTAATTTAATGGATTAATTTTCAAGAATAATAAAAAAAAAAAAAATTTTTTTTAATGTAATATTTTAAATATCAAAATTAGGTATGCAAATTTATAAAACTAATAAAAACTAACTCAGAACAGTTTTCCGAATGAAAATTAATGCATTTTCGGCCAAGTTATCATAATTTTAATTTTATAAAATTAAGCTTATTTTAAGATGATTTTTTTTAAATACAAAATGGAATTTGAATATAATATCATATTTTTTCTGGGTGAAGGAGTCATTTCCGACCCCACAAATCATATATATTCTTGATCAGCATCAACAGGCGAATCGATTTGGGCATATTCGGAGGGAATCAATTTTTTGAAATTTTTTTTTTTAATTTTATGGATTTATTTCCAAGAATAAAAAAAAAAAAAAATGAAAAAAAATTTTATATTTTAAAAATTTCAACTAAGTATGCAAACTCATAAAACTAATAAAAACTAACTCAGAACAGTTTTCCGAATGAAAATTAATGCATTTTCGGCCAAGTTATCATAATTTTAATTTTATAAAATTAAGCTTACTTTAAGACTTTTTTTTTTTTAATAAAAAATCGAATTTTAATACAAGATATTATATTTACAGGGTAAAGGAGTCGTTTTCAACCAACACAGAAAAGCTATCCGATTAGTTTTGATGATTTTCTTAAAACTTAACTCATCCAAAATACCTCTTGCAAGAGTAAAATCCGAGGTTGAGGTAAATGCATCTGCAAATGGTGCGTGGCACGTTCAACAATTTAATTCTCTTTTTTTTTTTTTTTTGCAACTCGTTTGTTTGTTTTCGTGTCTGTCTCGCTGTCTCGTTGTCTCGCTGGCCGCCTGGCTTAACGGTCAATTTAATTACGGCGAGAAGAAGAGTTAAATGAGGGCAAGGAGGAAGTAGGAATGATGGAAAGGAAGACCAACCCACCCACTGCCCAATGCAATGACAAAAACAATTTGCAATCTCTTAATCACACTCGCCCAACTCCACTCTCTTTCTCTCACTCTATCTACATATATCCTTCTCTATATACATCTCTCACTCGCTCTCGCCAGGACTCTGTGATTTTAATTATGCTTAACAAGGAGCAGCAGCCAAGGAAGACAAATGAAGCCCGTTTCGTTTCCAAGTCCCTGGAATATTTCACTTTACATTTTGCACTTCATGAGGCAACATTTCTTAATATTCAACTGCCGGCAAATAATAAGGTGTCGAAATCGGGGAAAATAAGAATAAGCATCCTTCTTGTAGATTTTCCTTTAACTTGACTTGAATTTTCACCTGGCAAAGTATTATTTCTATTATTTCTTTGCTCTCTTGGCAGCTGCCTCTTGTTAAAAAACCTTTTTTAAAGTCCTGGCCAAAGCTCTATTGGCATTGTCTTTTTCTTGACTCTTGAGGCTTTTCAGTCTTGTGCTGCTTTGTTTTTGATTAAAGGAGGTTATGTTTTGTGTTTATTTTATGTTACAAGGGGGTTTTCCTTAAGATATGTTTTAGTTTTTAGTTAAGAAGTAGAGTTTGTTCTTGGAAATGATAAAAACAAGGCTTGAAGAGGTTAATTTAATTTAGTTAATGATTTAAGAAAGATTGTTTAAAAGCACGAAAATGGGTTAGAAAGTCTTAAAGTTAATCACGAATTTTGTCAACAAAAAAACCTATTTTAAAAATATAAAAAACTTCTTAACAATTTATAAAAATGTAGGTTTATAAATATATTATTTATAAAGCCCAATTTCCAACCTACTACTACTAGAAAATATAGTTAAAAATAATTTAAAAAAGCCTTAACTTGATCATCCAATAGTTTCTCTTTTTCTTAAATTTATTCACCTTCATTCGCATTTCACATTTCATTCCTGGCCTTTTGCTCTTTTGCATTCTGTGCATAATTAAGAGATAGTAACTGGTGCGTGCTCAGCGTGTGACTCGCTTAATGGAGCTTTATATTAATTGCCGGGCATTAAGCTCTAAAAAGTGGCAGAGCCAAGGGGCTAGCCAGCCACCAGAATGGATAATGCATTGCACACAGGCTGGACGAAGACGAGGATGAGGATGAGGATGAGGACGAGGACAACGAGTCGTGCGAAAAAGTTTCGAGTGCAAAAGTGCGAGAGTGCGAGTGCCAAAGAGACAGAAAGTAGGCCAACTATGCGTTCTGCTTCTGCCAAAAACAAAAAAAAAAAAAAAAAAAAAAAAAAAACAAGCAAGAAATGAAGCTAACTAACCGAAGTTAATATACCCTAGCTTACATTTTACTAACATTTTCTGATTAATTTCTGCAAACATTTTATTCAAAAACTAAGTTTATAGTAAAAGTCAGCCTAATATTTCTAGATCGCCTCGACTGCTGATGCTAATTGGAAATACATATACCTTCAAGTTTTGGGATTGCAAACTTCTGGTCAAAATTAGAATACCCTGCAGGGGTCCACAAAAAAAAAAAACAACAACCAAATTCATGTCAATTGCATGAAGGCCAGGCCAGGCCACACCCCCTGGGGCTTTCCTTTTTTATTTATATATGTATATACACACACACACACACATATATATAAATATATATATAGACTTTTTTTTGGCTTTAGGTCAAGTGGAAAGAACAACGAGCACGACAAGAATAACCGCAACACGAAAAAGTAGGTTAACATGGGTTAAGGTGTGTCATTAACTTGCCACAAGCAGCACACACATGGCAAAGCAGGGGGTGGTGCCAGAGGGTGGTGCTTTTTGAGTCGGGTTATCCCCCATTTGCTGTTTTCCTTTTATCGTTGCTTCACATGCAAAAAGCTAGTATCAAATATCAATTGGTTTTGAGAGCTTTAATTGTTTTGCTTAAAATTTAAATATGAAAAAGTAAAGGCGTTACGCATCTTGCAGCTTGGATTGCCTTGCCTGCGGCTTTCTCATTAAGGATAATGTGCCAAGGGCATTTCCTTGCAATTGCAAACTGCACCTGCGAAACTAATTACCAGCCCGGAGGCAAAGGACGAAGACAGCTTTAAGCCGCTCTTGTAGATCCTCCAGAAATTGACACAAATTGGCATGAGGCATGAGGCATGGGGCTTGGGGCTTGGGGCGAGTGGTAGTACATCAGGGCAATCAGATTAGACAACGTCGTCACATCATGTGCGATGTGCTCTTAACAGTCTGCTCCATCCTGTTGACTGACTTGGTTTTTCCGCTCCAAAAGCAGAAACAGAAATAAAAGCAGAAGCAGACCCAGAAGCAGCAAAAGCAAAAGCAGCTACGCAACGTTTTTGCAGCTGCTTTCAATCATGACGCACGGATTAGGACTCAGGTTAAAGATTAACAATGCCAAACAGGAGCGACAGACATGACGGGCAGGAAAGAAAGGTGGAGCAGCAGCAGGAGCAGGAGCAGGAACATAAGCAGCAGCAGAAACAGAAACAAAAGCAAAAGCAGCAACGAGCAAAAGCAAGAACAGAAGCTGCCTGCTCTGCTAGTTAGACAAAAGGGACGTTTGCTCATGTCACGCCCACTATTAGTTAGGGCGCTCCACCATCCTGATGGATGGAATTGGATGGATTGGATACTAGCTTGAAGTGGAAACATAAGATAAGATAAGCCGATTGCCAGGCAAAAGGAGCAGCCAGATCAAAGGGGCAGAAGCAACCAACTTTAAAAGGGAAAATACCAAGGTAATTTATTATTATATTATTATTACTTTCTTTTTACGTGTTTAAAAAGATAAATAACGCTTCAAACAATGTCATTATTAACTGCAAAAAAACACCTCTTCCCCTTTCGGGTGTAAAGAATTTGATGAACACACACAAACACACACTTGAAAGCCATTTGTCATAAGCCCTCAGCCCCCGGTTCCAAGCAAATGGAATCCCAGGAATGACTATGACTTCAGTACACGACGAGCTGCCAGATATCCCAAAGCTATTAGCAGTTGATAGCGTCTCAAGGAGTAACAAACGAAAAAAAAGCGAGGAAAAAAGCAAAAGCAAGAAACCCAACTCAGTTTATTCCAAAGATAAGGACTATAAGGACAGCGCAGAGCAGACAGTCGAGGAATAACAATTAGTGCATACTTTTGGGCTCAGACAGAAACAAAAGAAAGGAGCTGCAAAAAAAAAAGGAGAAAATAAATACGAGTCCGCGCAATAATCACAGCCAAGTGCTGCATATTTATAGGCGCAATCAAGTTAATTGCACAAACATCAGCCCCGTTGATAACACACAACAAAGGAAAGCCAGTCTCTACCTTCTCCATACTAATTAACTTAATTGTGGGCAGTTAAGGGAACTCTCCTCTTCGCTGAAACTAATTGCCACTCGAAAGTTCAATGCATTCATGGGAAATTCCTCATCTACATTTTCCACTTCGTCTCGATTTTCAGGCTCTTAACCAGAGCTCTCTCTTCAAGGTCCTGGCAGTTTCTTCAAAATAATATTTGGCTAACTGGCGAAAAGTCCTTGCGACTTCTTGAAGGAATTATGCAGAAAACAACTTGAGCTCAATTCTTGATTTTCGTTTGAAACGTTGGCAATACACAGAGATAATATTTTAGGGATATATAAATAATGTTTATAATATAACAAAAAAAATATAAAATAAACAAGCTCAGGTATTAAATGCCACAGAAATCAAAACCAATTGTTGAAACTACCCAAAAGTATACTACAAAAAAGTACCCCAACTAAATTACAATGTTTTTCTGAGCATAAATGTCCCAAATTTGAAATAGTTTTTAAAAAACCCCACAAATTCTTCCTAACCCTTTTTTTCTCCCAGTGCCTGAAATTAGCAAAAAAAAAAAATAAACCGAATTAATCAGAGAGTCTTGGAGTCTGGACAGGAACTCCAGCAAAGCTCTTAACAAATCTCTTAAGCCCGAGACAAATCCTGTTAAGGAGTATCTCCGTTTCCATTTCCATTTCAATTTCAATTTTTAACTCGTTTCGCTTTTTTGTTTACTTTTTTTTCCGGCTGAAGGGCAATACTTGCCCCTCGCATCCAGTGTTTTGTGGCGAATTTCAATTATCCCCTTTGGAGCTAGCATTTTTATCCCCCGTTCTCTCACTTTCAGCTGTTCCATTTACTTTATTTTTTGTTTTTTTTTTTTTTTTTTCGACTTTGCCTTGTATTTCATTTTCAGTTTTATGCATGAGACGACGCCTAGTTTTTCATTCGACCCTACTCCTTCCCCATCTAATTTTTTTCCCAGCTCCGGTTCCTGTCCTCCACTTCATCTTCTTCTTGGGGCGCTCTCGCTGGCCATTTACGCTGTAAATTGTTTGCATACAATAGAGGCAGAGGCGGTCGTGGAGCGGGAAAGGCAGGGGCCTAGTTCGAAACCCCGGCCATTTGTTCTGGCCAGGCCAAAAGGGAGGGAGAGCGAACGGAAGAGAAGAAGGACTCAGGCCCAGGACTCTGGCTTCGGGTCTTAACTTTTGGCGCGGCTTATTTGTGCGGCCAGATTAAGTTTCAAATTGATGTGCGTTTTGAGTTGGCCAGCAAACACGGAACGGCGTCGAAAGAATCCAGGGGGATTGGGCCGCTGCTAGTTTCCTTCGTTGCCCTGATGAGATGGAAGTCCTGGCCAGGCCCTGTCATCATCAGTGAGTGCATGATTCCCATTTTGCGCCAGTAAGCCGTCTTTGATGGCCAAACTTTAATTTGATCATACTCTCTATGTATTTTTTTGTCTTTAGGTTTTGTTTCCTTTTTTTGTACGTTTTTTTTTCTATATTTTTAGTAAGAGCCGATAAGCTAGTTTTTATGGCTAGAAATCTTGCCATTTTCACACGGGCATGGGTCCAGGTTCCTGACGGTGAAAATTATCAGGAGAAAGAAGAAAATATAATATTTTTTCAGGTCAAGTGAGACCCTGCCATGCAGCACAAGACGGAACAATAGAATTGAAGCTTAAAAGGATATAAAAATAATGATAGTGTGACCTTGCCTAGCAGCGGAATACGGAACACTTAAGTCACATTGGTTTGTCATGATTTTTTAATGTCTTTAAAGCACAAACTTTGACCCGAAGTCTGCGTTAAGTACTCAACTGACTTTTTTACGTATTTCTACTTATTGAAAAAGGAAAGAAAATACAGGGAAAACACCGACACACACACACACACACACACACTGATGTCTCTAAAAAGTTGCTGCCTTTCGTTTTGTTTGTGAGTTACTTTTATTTTGCGGCGTGTGAAAGCGAGAAAAAGTTGCGCATAAAATTTCCATATCAGCAATTTTATTTGCAACAATTTGGCAACACTTTTGTGCGGTGCGATGGTGCAGCGCTTTGGCTGGCGGTGACGTATCAATTTCCGCTTGATTGCATTAAAAAAAGAAATAGTAGGAGGGGCAGGGGCAGGGGAAAACGCGGCAAAAGTTTTCCTTTACGGCTGCTCCCCACCTCTGGTTGTTGTGCTTGTTGTAGTTGTTGGCGCAAATTAAGTTTTTGGGCTGCAAATACGATTTTTGCGGCAAACGAAAATCGAAAATAAAGTTAAAAATTTTACCGTTTTACTTGGATGTATCTGCTCCTTCGTCCTTCGTCGAAGGGAAAAAAGTTTGCGGCTGCGGGAAACTTTGGCGAGTGCAAAAGTTTACAATTTCTGCACACAGTTCGCTCGCTTGCCTGCGTCCAAGTTTAAAGGTTAATGATACCACAAAATAAGTTAAGGACCCCCCGAAACACACGCAGAGGAAAGACGGGAAGGGGGGACTCTACACGGAAATAATGCCCCTGATTGGATTTGTGCATTGATGCGGCCACGTTCGCTGTGTTTGCTACGTGCTGCAGTCGGGGACAAATTGCCGGTGTGACCAGGCAGGCAGGCAGGCGATGGGTAACGAGTCGAGTGTGACCCTGCACTGCAGCGGGAAACGGAACACTGCAATTACCAATTAATGGGCAATAGTAACTTTGATTTCTATAATGCTTCCTTTTCTTTATTTCACAAATTGTAGTTTAATCGTAACGTTACTACAACATATATGTATGTGCTAGTAGCAATTCTCAATTGTTTTCATTGAAGCTAAAGCGCCTGTCGTAGGGATCAAAGTCCAGACTCATTTGCGAGACAAACGGCATTTGATTCGCCTGACTTTCCTTGTTCTCCACTTTAGGTAATTCCCTCAGTTCAGGAGGTCTCGAGGGCTGAATGTTTTGTAGATCGCCCGAGGGATTATCGACGTTATTTCTGAGACAGCAGCAGGCTCGAAGAACTGTCATTACAAGTCCCATTTTTACTACTTCCTTTCTCTTTGAACTACAAGGGGAAACTGGCCTAAAAAACACTTGCAACTTGCCACATTTTAGAGAACCCACAGATCTCGGCTAATGGCCAAGTGGTTTGACTGGGAGATAAGGCTTTTATGAGTCAACCGTTTAGAGGAAAGGTTTACTATCTTAAGTTTTTTTCTAATATTAAAAGTAAAATAAATTGAGTTTACTAGAGAGGCAAGTTGTTTTGATTAGTAAAGTCATTGTTTCAGTAAATTAAACACCCGCCACTCTCTCCCAGTTCCCCTGTGTCATTAGGTAAATTTCCAAGTCGAATTCCATGCTCCCTCTTTGCCTGTCATGTTAGTATCCCTTAAACTCAATTGTGCGAATGGCAAATGGCAAGCCAACAGATGTCTGTGAGTATGTTTTCCACTCCTTTTCCTATACCTTAACACACACACACTCACTCCCCCAACACACAGTTGCTCGTCGCCGGGCTCGTCGTCTCCTTGGGCTCCTTCTTGTTTATTGTTAGCTTAGTGAACATTTAATTGTTGTTTACATTTGTATTTTGGTTTATTCTATAGCATTTCCCCCCTGAAATTTCCTGTGCTTCCTTTTGCTAGGGTTCCTTTCTTTTTTTTTTTTAATAAGATTCCCATATAAACAAGAAGGAAATGGAAAATCCTCCTGCGAAAAATTTACATTTTAATTTCTTTTAATTAAAGAAACAGAGCCCGAAAAAAAAAAATATCAACAAAATAAAAATACATTAAAATGTTTTTCCTTCTTTCGAGCAACTTTCTCATTATTTTCCTGCTCCCCGTTTGCTGTGTGCTTTGTTTTGGGAAGCGGTGACAGCTGTCAATATACAATTTAAAAAGGATTTTCACTCTAAGTACTGGGAAGGGAGGGAGGTAGGATGAGGAAAGGGAGAAGAAGCGCCACATAAAAGAGAAACCGGCAGGTGAAAAGTACGTGAAGCTATCCCAGGCCCAGGGTCAAAAGGGTAAGCGCCTGGCAAACATCTGGCGGCTATGATTACAGTTTCACTTCAAAGGAAAGTCCTCCTTCAAGGCAATATCAAGCTTGAAATGCGGTTTAGAAGAAGTTAAATGCTGATCAATTTATTATTTTCTATTGTACACACATTCATTAAATAAAATCCGCTCAGGGATAAACCATAAAATGCATTTCAAACAGAAACAAAAAATGTAGGAAAAGCAAACAAATTGCGGATGCACTTGAGACCCCAAAAAAACAAATCTCCAACTGGACAGGAACAGGAAGTGCTTCATCACAAACACACACACAAGGAGAAGGAGGTGGAGGATTCGATTCTGCTTCACAATTGTCGCACGTAATTTGGTTTTGGGTATCTCAATTTCTGCTCTCCGGGACATACAGAATGCCAAGGTGGCCCTGTGCAGCAAGCGACGAATCAATTTCTGACATATGGCCTGTCAATGAGCTTTGACGTGTGGCTCCTGCTGCTCCTGGCAAAGATAAAAGGATGTGCAACAGTATGGCAGTGCGGGCAGGATGCTAAGCAAACATGACACCAATGGACCACAGGACCAAATCATGACTCGGAAAGGCACAACAGGAGAAAACAGGACAAAACAGGAGAGAGCCAAGACTGGGAGAGGAGAGCAAAGGCCAAGACTACCCAGCAGACAAAGAAGCGGACTGAAAAATGTCCGCCAAAGATATTAAATACGACCTTAAATAGGACTTTCTGTTTAAGATTCGCTAAATGCTCAAAAACGAACGCGCAAACGGACGAAAAGCGGACGAGTATCGCGTGTTATCAGGATTAATACCGCTAAAAATGTCTTAAAAGTCCGCAATCGAAATCTAATTTCCTAAAATGATAGCATTTACTGCCACAAAACCCCTTACTATCATTCATGAATTAGAACCGGGTGTTTTGTCCACCTGAAACTATCGCAAAACTATTGTTTTCAATATTATAAACCAAGTTTTTGTCTTCTGGGTAAAGAAGTATGAGCTCTACCAGGACAGCTTCATTATGGGCTGATCCTGCCTGACCCTGGGCATGTGTTTGTAACCATTTTAAAAGTGTCATACTCCTCTCCAACAATTTTCCATTTCACTTTGCATCTCTTGCCAAGTGTATTTATCTTGCAGCCAGCGCTGAGATACATTTTCAGATACATTTATCTGCCAGCACAAAGTTTCCGTTTTAGAAACATTTTGCGCAAATTGAAGTATTTACCTTTTTGGTCAAGGCTGTGTGCCGGAGCAAACTGCCCACGTGCCGCCGCCGCGCCTTGCCCTCGGACCATTTCTCCATTTCAGCTTCATTTGCTTTATGTAAATTTTTAGCCATCGCATTTTCCGTACTCTTGCCAAGCTTTCAGTGTTATTTCCCAGTGCTTTTACCGACTTGCAGTTGTCCGTCTGTCTGTCTGTCTCTATCCCCCGTGGCCCACCTGGAGCCACGTTCCTCACCTGTCAGCCAGTTGCCACCCGGGCGCAGCCATTTGTCTCACTTCCCTTCCCCCTCTCCAATTGCACTGCCTCGCATTTTGGCTCAAACAAAACGTTGCGTAAGCGTTTGCCAAAGTTAAACCAAAGGGGGAGGACGAGGAGGACCTCTTCCCACACTGCATCCAGCTTGGGTCCAGAGGGAAAGCACTAACTGACTATCGCTTACTGGCGAGGCACATGTCTGCACGTTTATTTCCTCAACGCCTTTTTTTCGGTGCAATTTTTCCTGTTCTCCTTCTTCTTCTTGGCTGGAAATTGCATTGCGCTGAAGCATTTTTCCGGCTCCAACTCCAAGCTTCAGCTCCCCAGCCTCATCAGCATGGACCGACTGCACACACACTCACAAAAAAAAAAAAAAAAAAAGAAACCCCTTTGCCACCCACCAAACCTTGCCATCAGCATCCATTTGTTTCTTGAATTGCGGCGTGTTACGTTTCATTTTCAATTTTCATGGCATTTGCTTTTGTTTGTTTCGGTTTTTTCTGGGGGGGGAGTAGAAGAAGGGGGTGTGGCACTCCTTTAATCAGGCTTCTGAATCGATTTTAAAAACCTGGACTGATTCCAATAAGAGAAAAGGTAGCTTAAACAGTAGCAATAGTGTGGCCATGCCAGGTAACGGAATTGGAACGAATAAGATACGGCATTATATTTGTAACTTTCACTTTCCAAAATTAAATAAATAATATAATGTAAATATTCTTTAATAAATTGTATAAAACTTTATAACCAAATTTCCCCGAAAATGTACTCTCCTGTGGTAGTGTGACCATGCCACGTAGCAGAATTGAAACAGTTAAAAATAGTCTGCAATGGCAAAGTTCGATTTCTGCTTTCCTCGCGCTCAACTCATTTCAACAATTACGGCAAAGTCCGAAACAACTTTTTTATTAAGTCATTTCATCGTTAGCCGAAATGAACAAAAAAAAAACAAAAAAAAACAACATATATATATATTAAAAGCCAGCGGCCGAGACAGAGGCGCAAAAAAGCGGCTGGAAATATAATCATAATAAAAGTGAAATTAAATAAAATGAAAAGTCATGAAAAACATTTGCACTTGTTCAAAAAGTAAGCACAACAGAATCGTTTTTCCCCAGAGTGGGAGTGGGAGTGGCGGCCGTTGTGGGCGTGGTGTCCATTAGCCAAGAGGAGGCAAAAGAAAGAGATAGAGATAGAGAGAGCGGCAGGACCTGCTCGTTCTGTCATTAAATATTTACTTCGCGCTCTCATTTCTTTTACTTAGGCAAAAGGCTCGCCGAGAGTTGAGCGCATCGCATTCCATTAGCCGACTTCCCCTTCTCCCTGCCGCTATATATATATATGTATATAGATATATCCGCTTCTGGGCACAAGCCAGATAAACATAACCGTTCCGTTTTATGAGCAACAATCATTGCTTTTGATTGCCATCCTGATGGCTTCAGCTTCTGCTTCTGCTTCAGCTTCAGCCAGGCCCAAAACCGGCACCTCCTTCTTATCCTGGCGAAGGTGTAAAATGCCGCATTGCTTAAATTTTTTATGGCTCACGCCTGCCTGCCTGGTAGGGAGAGTCCATCCCTCCCATCCTCCTTTATTGTGTCGTTCTCATGATTGAAACTCATTTGGCCAGGCTCTTCTTCTAGTATCCGCCAGCCACATGGCTGTTAAATTGATTGCCGGACAGGTGAAGGAGGCGTCTTGGGGGGTACTCTTCCTCCTCCTCCTCCTCCTCCTCCTCCTGGCAATTGTTGCTCTCGATTTTGGATTTTAACTGTGATGGGCTCATTAGTTTTGGTTGCGGTTCTGAGCTTGCCTCTAAGGGAAATTGGCCACAATTTTCTAAACTATGTAGCGTCAAGTGTTGCGCCTGAGGGCGTCTCAAGTTGTGTGCATAAGGCGAAACACCTATTTAGATGATATGCGTAATTATTTTACTAATAATGGTGGATAGTCAAAAAAACCAACTGCTATTCTGTGCCAGAAAATGGTTTACGCAGCTTATTTTTGGTCCTTCGAGCCACATAATTGATCAATTTTTAGTTTTTGAATCATATTGAACTTCGAGAGGAAAAATAAGGCTTGTTTACTCTATAAAACAATAATTTTTAAGAGGAAAATGTTCAGGGAATTTTTTAAAAATATTTAAAAAATTTTTAAAATGTAGGACAACTGTGCGTATACTTGATATTACTCTACTTTGCTCTTTAAAAGTGTCTTGAGGCACTTATTACCTTGTTCAAAATTTCAATAATTATATTAATAACTTTTGCTACGTTTAAATAGTCTCATATATATATGAATACTACTATATACCCATGATCTCTGCTTGGCAGCTGAACATCAAGAAATGCTGATTAAGGACTTCAGAAAAATGAGACTGAAAAATTGACGAGATTGATGAGAAGGCAACTATCCAGTGACAAGCCTGGGAAAGCCACCACCACCACCACTGCCACCACCACCTGAGCCCGGGCGAGGTTGTATCAACTTTAATGAAATTTCCTGCATATTAAGCTGAAACTTCCGAAGGAATCGCGAAGCGCGGAAAAAGCAAACGAGCAAGTCCAGAACGAGAACGAGTACAGGACTCTGCTGCGTTGGCTTCCTTTTTAATTTCCGTTTTTATGCGTTTGCCTCAAGGCGGAGAAGCAGCAGGAGGAGCAGGGGTAGGAGTAATATCAAAAGTATGAGCAAGAGAGGTTACTGGCACACTTCACCTGCTTTTCTATGCAACACAAACACCTTAGCCAAGGACCCAGGTAACAAACGCTGATGTTGCAAATTAGTGCCCAAACCCAAACCCAAACCTAGCTCCCCCACCTTCTTCTCCTCCTCCACTCCTGCGGCTGCTGATGATAAGCATAAAATTATCGACACAAAAGCAAAATTTGTGTAATAAAAATTTTAATTAAGTGTATTTCTCGTTTTCTCCTTGTCTCGTTTGTTATTTTTTTCAGTCTGTTTCTGGGTTTTTTTTTCTTTTTTTTTTGTGGCGCCCAGAGCGATGACAGCGCTCCATCACACGGATGGGATACTTGAGCTGCAGGACTATGGCCACGGATCCTGGCTATCATTGTTGGAAATTTATGCAAATCGGTTTTACCCACCATCATCTCCTGTCACCGCCACCGCCCACTGAATTAAAAGTGAAGTGTTTCAGCTGCAGAAAGGACGAAAAGGACGACCAGACAGGGAGACCAAACCAGACAGGAGCAGACAAAGGCAGGCAGCTAACGATTAACGCTTTTAATGAGTACTAAACTCGCCTACGCAATTATGAGATAGCAACAACCCCGTAGTAAAGCTTCTCCCAAAACCAAAACCAAAACCCAACCCAACCCCCTTTTTGGACAGAGGCGTGGCTGCATGGCGCGTGATTGCCAGCGGTGAATAAAGCCAACGATTTCCATAGACAGGCAACAGCAGATAAATCCGAAAAGCGGGTCGGCCATAATCGAGGGGGAAATAGAAAGGAGAGAGGTTTTATCCCATGGCCAGGCTTTTATTTCCTTTTTTTTTTTGGGCCCGCATTTATTGAGATAATTTGGCCGAGTTATCAGTTTGCTGTAAGCCACTAAAAACTTTAAGCATTTCTGATAATTTTCTGGTTAAGGAAATGGTTAAGATTTAGGGGTTTTTGGTTGGAAAATTATACAACAAATAAATATTTACATAATGTTTTATGTATTTCAACTAGATTTTTTTATGTTTTAAATATTTTTAGATATATTAATATATAATTGTGTTAATTTTATATGAAAATTGGAAGGTACCTTAAATTTCCTGATTTATTTCCTTCAAGTTGTTTAGTTTTAAATTGTTTAAAATGTAATTTGGATCAGAGATTTTATAACAAAAAAATATTTACTATAGGTTTTACATATTCCAATTCATTTTCTTAAAAAAAGTTTAGTTTTCAAACTAATAAATTCTCTTTAAATATAAGTAAAAGTATAAAAATTTAATGTAATACTTAAATCCCATTTCTCTTAATCTCTTCTTTTTGTTTTTCAAGTACAAGTCTCCTCCATTTAATTTATATAGTATTTCTAGACATGGCCAGCAGTTGGACTTGGCTTTCTGCTAAGGCCAAAGGACACAAGGCCAAGGATGCCAAGGATCTGCTGGCAGAACAAAGCCGGAAACTGCGAAATTTATGCGTCGCCATTTTCAAGTCAATAAGCGCATTTATCTTGTCCTGATGTCAGGACAAATGCAACGCGTAAATTTACGAGAAAATATATTCAACTCGTACCATTAAAAAATCTTTAAAAATCAGTGAGAATTTAATTTCCTGCCTTTTTAAATGTAAGAGAATTTATATTAATTACTTGAATGCTTGAAATAAATCAGCGGTTGACATTCTCAGAGGAAAAAAACTGTTGAAAAAGATTAATAAGAGTAAGGAATTCAGATTCAGAGTTCTTAAAATACCATAAACATAGAATACATCTATTAAAAAACCAAACTAAATTCAATTTCAATGATTTTCAATTCGAAATTGATGAATTTAATTACCAGCTTTTCGGCGAAGAAACTTTCAATTTCCCACTGGGGACAGGAGTCCTCCTCCTGCTTTTCTTCCTCGACTACTTTCAAGTCCCTTTTCCATTCCCAATCGCTCAGATTTCCCTCAGATTACATTTCATTTCCACTTCGATTTTCAAGGCTACGTGCCAAACAGTCGTCAGGGCAGGCAGCTAGCTAAGGACAAAGGAATGCAAGAAGTCTGGCCGGGGAATCCTCGGAATCCTGTGTGGATAGTGGCGGACTCCGGACAGAGACACAGAAACCAACCGCAGTTTCGCCTCCTTTGTTGACTATTCAAAATTCAATCAAATGCATTTTTCTTCTTGAGAGGAGCAGCAGCAGGACGAAGGACGAAGGACTCACAATGGCAGCCGGCAGCCGGGGCAGGCAAATTTCATTTTCATGCTTTTCCCCAAAACCCTCTTCGCGAACCCCTCCCATTGTTGTTGGCCATAAAAAGAAACAGTTATTAGGGAGCGAGCGACCTGTCCGGCAAAGATTCTCTCCTCTTCCGAAAAGGGCAAAGGGAGCGTGTCCTTAGGAAGATTATTATTATTATTGCTATTACTATTATTATTACTGCTGGCACTGTGCATCCACTTTTGGTTGCCACTGTATTACATTTATTGTTATTTTCATGCACTTCCTTTGTTTCCATCTGCAGGCCAAAAAGTTGCAGAATTGGAAGATCTTGGCAGATGCCAAGAGAATCTATCGGTTTTAGAGGAGAATTACGTGGGAATTCTTCGGGGAAGAATAGGGAATTCTTTGGTGAAGAATAGCAAATTTTTGTTTGTATAGAATAAGATATTTTTTAACAAGAAATGTGGACGTCTTTGGTGAAAATTAGGGAAATATTTATCGAAGAATAGGGAATTCTTTGGAGACTGATAAGGAATTCTTTGGTGAAATATTGGGAATTCTCTGATGATGATTAGGGGATTATTTTGAGAAGAATATGAAGGAAATATTTGTCGATAGGGAATTCTTTGGAAAATGGAGGAAATATTTATCGAAGAATAGGGAATTCTTCGATGAAAAATTGGGAAGTTTCTGGTGAAGATTAGGGGATTTTTTTGAGAAAAAAATGGAGACAATGGAGGAAATATTTATCGAAGAATAGGAAATTCTTTAGAGACTTATAAGGAATTCTTCGATGAAAAATTGGGAATTCTCTGGTGAAGACTAAGGGATCTTCTTTTGAGAACAATAGGCTATTCTTCGGTAAGGAACAGAGAGTTCACAAGCAAGATTTTATATTAAAAACCTGTAAAAGTGTTGAGCTTTCTTAAAACTCCTCTATTTTAGCCAAGACTTCCTCTCACCTCCTTCCCCCTTTTTATCTCCCAAAACTTCCCCTTCGAATACCCCACTACCCCTCATCCTTCCAGCTTTTTGTGTTATTCTTCCGCTTCGATTATTTCGCTTTAGTCCTCGGCAGCGTGTCCTTGTTGTTTTGGTAGCTAAATTAGCTAAATTGCTTATGGCAAACTCACGTAGCTAACCGAACCCCCTCGGACCGCCCTTAAAAACAAAGAAATGGAATGGTGGGGGCGCGGTTTTTGTTGCTTTTGGAATGCGGAATGGAACATGGAGAACTGGGGAAAATGGGAACTGAAAACTGGGAGTTTTAGCTTTCCTCCTTCGGGGTTTTTGTGTAATTGTTAATCACAGAAAGTCCATCGCCGTCCAGACCTGTTCCCCTTGCTCTTTTGGTTTTTGCATTTACAGTTTACCAAAAATTGTTGTGCGATTTTTGTTTTCATGGTCCATTTGGCTTTGGGAAGGTCAAAACTTGAGGGGGTGAGAAGGATGTGGCATGGAAAATCTCTTTTGCTGTTTTACTGTTTTTACTCCCCAGCCTCCTTTCCTACTCCTACTCTCTCTCTCTTTTTGTGTGTACGTGCAGGTGAACGCATAATTAGGAAAATTCCTTTGTTGTTACTTCGGTTTCAGGGGGCGGGGGAAAACGAACCGAAAATGCGGAGTTTGCACTGAGATAAATTAGGGGTAAACTAATATGTTATAATGGAGAATATTTCTGGTTAATAAGCATTGATAAATTATAAGAAAATTTAATTAAAAGCTTTTCTACTTTCCTTTTTGAAAATTTCTAGTAGTATAAATTCCTTTTTTTTTTGGCAGTGCCCCTTTCATTTCAGTGAGTCCAAGTTTTCCTGTTTTTTGGCAGCGAAAAAAAATAAAATCTCATTTGTTTACACTGCCATTGAATCAAAGCGAACAGAACATTTAATACCCGGGAAAGCGAAGAACCCACAGCTCGCCCCACAGAGATGCCTGCGTCTCCGATTTCAGCTTCAACTTTAACAACGTCAATAGAATCCAATACCATTCGTCTCCCATTTCCAAGGACTTGCACATATGTACATACAAAGAAAACGGATCCGGAAAAGCACAGCACAGACTCACCTGAAAGCAGAGAGAGAGAGAGAGAGAAAGAGATGAGTAAAAGCGGGAAAATCAATGTGTATCTTTGTGAGCTGGTGAAACGGTTAACAAGTCGTATGAGTAATTTTACGAGAAGGGAAAATGAAACTTTTTATGCCAGGACGAGGGTCTCAGGACTCTCTGTGTGTGTGTTGCCTGAGGACCCAAAAGATATCCAAAAAGTGTGCCGCACACACAGAATTTTTATTTGCGCACGCATAAAATGCCATTTCTAATTTACGATCTTTGGAGAGGCCAGGAATTGGGCCCAGGACTTGGGCCCAGGACTTCCTTGCCACAAAGCCCCAAGCGGCAGCAGCCGCCTGTTTATGATGAATTTTCGTTATTTTCTTGTGCTTTATTGTTATTGTTCTTTGTTTGCTGTTTTGGCTGATTGCAACCACCCCCCCCACCCACCGACTTCATCTCCATTTTCCTCCGGCTCCCCCGCCCCCTCCCTCCCAACCATTTTCGATTTCAGCTTGCACACCTAAAATTATGCAATAAAAGCGGGGAAAGATTTCTCTCCTCTAATTAAATCAGCATAAAAGCAAGCAGAGAGAATGTAGACGGAGATGCGCTACTCGGGAATGCCAGAAACACAAAATTAATGATGTGGAAATTGCGCAAACACGCATCGAATGCTTTTCTTTTTCCCAGCACTTTTCCCTTTCCTCGCTCGTTAATTTTTGTGGGCGGAAAATGCGGGCGAAAAAGCAAAGCAAATGGGCGGGGGAAGGTTGGCCAGATGTACATATATAGTATTTATATATAATTTCAATGGTCTAGGTGTGATTGGATTATTTTAGATAATTATTATTAATATATTATTATTATTTTTCTAATATTATTTTTCAAGAGAGTGACTTCAAGGCAATTAGAAATAATTAAAAAATTAATCGTTTTAAAGATTCATTTTGAATTTAAAACTAGAATTACAGTTTAAACTTCCTTTAAAAGCTAACTAAAATATAAATTTGATAAAAAAAATATTAAAAATTATAAATAAATACTATATATAATTCAAATAAATTTTTGTATCAATTATTTTCAAATTCTTCTCAAAAAAATTAATAAAAATAATTATTTTCAACTTTTTTTACATTTCCAAGACACCAATTTAAATATAAAAAGTCTAAAAAGTTAAAAAAAAAAAGCATTAAAAGTACCTTAAATAAATTATTTTAATCACTTCCCATTTATAATTTAAAAAGTAACCCATGTTTTTCCCATTTCCTCAAATTATTTTTCACTTTTCTACGCAATTTCATCCCCAAAAAATATCTGTTTGCATTTGGTTTAATCAATTTAATGAGAGAACTCCCATCCCCCGGAAAATTTTCATGCTTCAATATGCCGAAAATTTGTCAATTGAGCTAAAACCCTCTCGGAATCTCTGCCTGTTTTGGCAAATAAAATAAGGAGAAAATAAACCCCGCAGGAGGAAAGGACTTGCCACAAATTTCACGCAGCATATTTTTTAGCGGGGGTGGCGAGTGGGGCGCACAAAAAGGGGTGGCAATCGTACGCAGGCTGCATACATAAATCAATTTCAATTAACGTTAATTAAATACGCATCAAGTGGGCATGACCACAAAGGCAAAATACGAGGGGGGAGACGAGGCAGAGCAGGGAGAGATTTGTCAAGGAGAAAGCTACGAGGGGGTGGGGGATGCTCAGTCTAGTCTCCCTTCTCTCTTTTCCTGTTCTCCTTTCGCCTTTTTCCATAAAAAAAAGGAGATTGAAGGCGCCTGAGAAACGCAGATTGGCATAGAAACCGAGAAAGCCCCAAAAAGTATGCACTACAAATTGAAAATGAAATGGTCAGAGGGGTAGGGGAGTGTGTGTGTGTGTGTGTGAGGGGTGTATGTGTTTGTATTAGGGGTGGTTACCACCCCCTGATCGCCCCCTCTAGAGCGCCACGCGTCTGTTTTGCGGTTATGCGCTTGGCTTGTCACGAGACCAGCGCCCAAAAACTATACACAGGACCATCAAAAAAAAACCAGTAACCAACCGAGCTATATAAACAAACGAGAGGTTTTGAAAGTCTAAAAAGCAACCAGAAGATACCCTGTAAAAAAAAAATTAATTAATTCAATTAAATTATTAATAAAAAGGTTTCTGTCTATGATCCTTTTGTTAAGTCTTTATATTTTTCCTCATAATATTATTTTTTTTCCGTTTCTTTGTGTTCATTTTTCTCAAATTCATTTTCTTTCTCTTCATTATCTTTCCTATTTTGTTGGATTTATAATTTTCTTCATAATTTTCTTTCTCATTTATTCCCTCATTTTCTTTCTCATTTTCTTCATAATTTTGTTTACTTATGTTCATTTTCTTTCTTTTTTTTGTATTCATTTTCTTGGAGTTCATTTTTCTGAAATTCATTTTCTAATTTCTTCATTTTCTATCTAATTTTCTTTATTATTTTCTTATATTCTTCTTCAATTCATGTTCACTTTCTTCAACATATTAACATTTTTAATAAGTTTTTAAAATAAAATACTCATCAAATAAGGCATACCTTTTGCTTTATTTTTTTTTATAGGGTATCTAACGTGAAACTCCCCAAATACGGGCAAGCAAGCACACACACACACGCACAGACATAAACAAACACAACCAACTCCAACTGGGAATTGCGAAAAATTCCGTTCTGAAACCGCAATGATGCGGCTGACAAAAAGGGAACAGAGGAAGGGAGAGAGCGGGAGAACACTCGAATCCCCGGAACCCGGAACCCAAAACCCAGAACCCGGTGCCCAGAGCTCTATGGATACCGAATCCCCCGCCAGTTGCCGCCAGAGAACAGACACAAACCCATCTAACATTACACAAGTAACAAAGTCCGCTGCCTTTCCCGGACATTGCATTTTTTTCCACCCCCCAATTTTTGGCCAAGGGCCTGCAAATGACATTGATATTTTTCTAGTTTGCCACAGTCGCCAAGGCGGAGAGTGGGGAAACCCCCGTAGAGTAAACATTTCAGTCGACAAGTATAGGTATATAGACCTCTGAAATACCCTGCAAAATTCAATTGGGAAAGTAAAAAGTAACATGATTTAGGGCTACCACATAAAATCGATACTGAAACGGTGCTATAAATCGATATATTTCTATTTAAAATTTCTTGTTTGAAATAATCAATTTGAAATTATGATAACTTGGCAGAAAATGCCTTAATTTTCATTCGGAAAACTGGTCTGAGTTAGTTTTTATTAGTTTTATAAATTTGCATACTTAGTTGAAATTTTTAAAATAATAAATGTTTTTCATTTTTTTTGTTATTCTTGGAAATTAATCCATAAAATTAAAAAAAAATATATTTAAAAAAATGGATTCCCTCCCAATATGCCTAAATCGATTTGCCTTTTGATGCTGATCAAGAATATATATGGTTTGTGGGGTCGGAAATGATTCCTTCACCTAGAAAAAATATGATCTTATATTTAAATTTGATTTTGTATTAAAAAAAAAAGTCTTAATATAAGCTTCATTTTTAAAATTAAAATTATGATAACTGGGCCGAAAATGCCTTAATTTTCATTCGGAAAACTGTTCTGAGTTAGTTTTTATTAGTTTTATAAATTTGCATACTTAGTTGAAATTTTTAAAATATTAAGTTTTTTTTTTGTATTATTCTTGGAAATTAATCGATAAAATTAAAAAAAAAATTTCAAAAAATTGATTTCTTCCGAACATGTCTAAATCGATTCGCCTTTTGATGCTGATCAAGAATATATATGATTTATGGGGTCGGATGTGACTCCTTCACCCAGAAAAAATATGATTTTATATTAAAAAATACGATTTTGTACTTAAAAAAAAGTCTTAATATAAGCTTTATTTTTTTAAATTAAAATTATGATAACGTAGCCGAAAATGCCTTAATTTTCATTCGGGAAACTGTTTCGAGTTAGTTTTTATTAGTTTTATAAATTTGCATACTTAGTTGAAATTTTTAAAATATTAAATTTTTTTTGTATTATTCTTGGAAATTAATCCATAAAATTAAAAAAAAAAAAATTTCAAAAAATTGATTTCTTCCGGACATGTCTAAATCGATTCGTTTTTTGATGCTGATCACGAATATATATGATTTATGGGGTCGAAAATGACTCCTTCACTGCGTTTTACGCTTTTGACTGAAGGGTATCGAAATTTAAAGCCTTAATTTTTATTTCTGTGCTACTTTAAAGTTCTACAATGAACCTTCATTAGGCAGAGCTAAATAAATTCCAAAGAATTTCCATTAAATGAATTAAATCGGGTCTGAAATCTGCACTGCTGTTTCTATATCATTATTTTAAACTGCTGCCCAATGAGAACTTGCCTCTGCTGGTACTCATCCCACCAAAAGAAAAACATTCCCTTCTCGTTTACGTTATTATCGCTTTACAATTTCTTTGCCTGCGTAAATCATTCACAACACAAAATAAATGTATATTTATATACATATTTATATAGAAATGTAAAATTAAAGGCTCTGCCACCACCCGCTGCTGGGAAGGAGAGATTTTTCTTTTCGGCTTTTGTATTCATTTTCCAACTTTTCGTATAATTACAAAACTCATTAGTGCTAAAAACTTTTTGGTCGGTCCAATGCTAATTGAAATTGAAGTTGGGGAAACAAAGACTGTGGCACCAACAACATCTTGGATAAGCAAACAGAACTGGCTAAGAACAACAACAAGAAAGCACACCCTCCCCCCGACCCATCATGCTCATCGATTTATTCTTATAAAAGCCGTGGGCTGAGGCCAGGGCAGCGAGAAATCATCGAGCAGAGCCATCAACAAGATGCACATCCTGGAGAAATGGCTCCTGTTTGTCTTCTGCCAAAGGAGACGCCTCCAGGATCAGCAGCAGATCGAGACCAGCCTGGCCTCGGACCAGCTGATGGAGAAGCAGCAGCAGCAGCTGCAGCATCCAGATATACTGGATTGTCCTTGCCGAAGGATCCTGTTGGAGGGAGGAGCCGGGTCTAGTCGCCCTGCTTCGCACTCACCCGCCCAGCTGGAACCCATAAGCATCTGTGCCGATATCCATTTTCAACCCGATGTGGTCCTGCTTCCAGAGTCACGGTTTGTGTCCTACTCCAAGCGCAACTCGGGCATTGCCATCGAGGATGACATCGAAATCCTGACTCCCATGGCCTCTACAGAGATGTGAGAGAGCTGCTTCTCCTCCTCTCGCATACACACATTTAAAATTTAAGCCAGGTGAAAGCCAGGTGGTGTGAAATTTCAGCTCGACTGCTTTGCTGATTTGCATTCGCAAATTGGTAACACAATAGGTAGTCAGTGGGAGCTTCCACTTTGATAATGTCGATAATGCCGATAATACATATAATATATGCAGTGCATCCGAGTTTATATACCCAGCAGACAAAAACTTTGTTTATGATATTGAAAACGATAGTTTTGCGGGCGTACGATTCAGATTTATGAACGATAATAAAGTTAATCACCTGTCTTAAGTTTTGTGGCAGCAAATTGCGGATATAATCCAGAGAATTCGCGATATTCGTCCGCTATTCGTCCCTTTGCCGTCCGTTTTTGAGCATTTAGCGAAACGGAAAGTCCGGTTCTTTGTCCGTATTTAATATCTTAAGCTAACATTTTTGGGTCTTTAAGCGTATTTAATATTTTAATTAGATATTTTTTGGATTTTTTTTTTTGTAATTTTCCGATGTAGCCCCTTATAAAATATTGAAAAGCTTCTTTGTCTGCTGGGTATATATATATATATATATATATTGGTAATGGAGTCTAGTGCATTTTGGAAATTAACATAAGTGACATCATTTTGCATAATGAGCAGCCAGGGATAAAGAGATGGTTTCGGATTAAGTTTCGATTTCGAATTATTTGCTGAGTTTTTGTTTGGTGTTTTTTTTTTTTTTTTTCGAGGAACACAACTGTACTGAGGCAGGAAAACAGATGGTAGTTTTAAGGTAAAACAGGTTGCAGCTATAAAAACAATTAGCTTGGGGTGCTAGAGCCTCATTAGGAGGCACTTAGTTGGAGAAGCCGCAGGCGGAAGCAAAAAAAAAAACTAAGGAATACAGCAGGTACAGAGTTGGAAACAAAAATTAAACTTAAATAATTATTAAAATAAATAAATAAATAATTTAATCCCAGTTCTATGCCCCCAAATCATGTGTCTCTTACTTTCCTTGGGCTGCTGTGGTTCCTCTTCCCCAAGACCCGCCAAGAAGCAGCTGGAGAAGCAACTGAATCAGGAGCACTCTCTGGACATTCAGCAGCAACAGCCCACCAACAAGAGCAAAACCCTGACCACCATCAACTCCATCAATACCATCAACTTTCACTCGGATGTGTCACTTTCGGAGCTCCAGCTTAATGGCTCTCTGTTATCCCTGCCCCTCAGCATGAGTCTAAGCCTAGTGCCCATCCCTTGTTCCATGATGAACTCCAGCAATCGCAGCTCCTGGGCCGCCGAGGAGGAGTTCTATGATATGGATGAGTATGAGGAGCGTGCAGTTCCATGGCTTCAAGGAGACTCTGCTGATCTCAATGTGAAGGGGGTTTGAAATTTTCTTGGATTATTATTATTTTCAGATAAATTTATAAGTTGTGCTATATTTTCTTTAAATTTTAAAGATTTCTTCTTCAAAATGAATAAATTTTTTATTTGTTTTCAGCTGTCTTTTTGAAGACATTTCCTAGACTCCAATGTTTAACTAGCTGCACTTTATTTTCCCTGACAATTGTTTGCTCCGTTTTTTAATATCCACACAAAGAGAGGAAACTACATATATTTTCCTTTTCAATCCACACGAAGCTCTCCCCTAGCAGGAAAATAGAAAAAAAAAAAGGAGAAATACAAAAGGGAGACAATCCTTTTTAGGTGACTGCCCCGCCCCCCTTTGGGGTTTGGAGAGTATGCATTTTTAAAATGAAATTACGCCACGTTTAGGCGAGGTAAGGGCTAAGAGACTGTGTGTAATAAAAATTTGATTAGCTGCTTGTTTAACTTTAATTAAGTTGATTCCACACACACACACGGAGAGAAACTGCCCTCGGAAAGTTAATCAAATATTTAGTGACTCTCTTTTCCCAGGTGAATATGCCGCCAAAGGGGCTCAGCTTTATGTAGGTTTACTTTAGTTTTAGTTTTAGTTTTCGGTTAGTTTTCGTTTTTGGGTCTGGGAATATTAACATTTTGGCAGAGTTTGCTCAAAGCAAAGCAAACAAACAAACAAATGCCGGAATATTCATGATGATCATTAACACACGGCACTCTGGGTGCACTTGGATCCTGGAAGCTGGTAACCTTTTGACGCCTCAACATCATCAACAATGCATGACGGGCACAAGGACAAATTTGCACAGCCTCCAAGGAGCTGGGCTCTCTGAGAACCCAAAGCCATTATAGAACTTTGCCAAGATGTCATTAAAATAAAAATCGAGAGCGTGTTAAATGATTTACAAAAATAAAAAAAAAAGAAAGAAAAGGGGTGGAAAACAATTTCCTTTCCCAGTTTATGTCCTTTTAGCAGAGAGCTCTCTGGCCTCCCCACTTTACTTTACTCTGTCTTGAGCCATTTTGGTATTTTATGCTTTTTATGACTTTTCAATAAGTTTTTCCACCCGCCCCTCAGAGAAGTTTTCCTTTTTCGAGCCATTAAAGAAGCCAAGTTTAATATCGATAAGTTGTTATAACGGAAAGGAGAGCCGAGAGAGCACACACATTCGATAAGCTGCCAAACTAACATAACAATTATTTTTGAGAGAGCACACACACGGTGGGGGTCCTTGCCAAGAGCAATGTCAATGTAATAGTAAGATGGGTAGCGGAGTTAAAGATTGACAATGTGACAGGAACTGTACCTGAGAAATACGTTTTAAAGGGATTTTAGGGATTTTAAATAAGTATTTTTTAGAAAAACTAGCAAAACTGTACCTAAAATATAACATGCAACATCTTAGGTACAACTTTAAATAAGATTTAGTACCATATCTTAAGTAAAACTTTAAGGTGATTAAATACCATATCTTAAGAACTTTAAAACTAATTCAATTCTATATCTAATGATTACCTTTAATACTAATTCAAAGATTCCTTTATTGAATTCAATTCGCTTCTGAAATTGCCTCCATTCAATTACGCTCTTCCCGGAAGAGAAAAAGATTGCTATTGGGTCCAACTTGAACATAGTTTTCGAGTCGTTCTTAGGGGGCTTAGGGATCGAGGCTTTCTTTCCGACTAATCGTCGTCCATTAGACGCCAATGACACTTTTATGCCACTTTAATAAACTTGAGAAGCTAACAAGTGTGCTGTGTGTAAGGGGAGAGAGACACTTGTTCGGCAAAAGTTTTCGCACGTTGCGACAAATGTCTTGAGCTGCAATCCTCCCCGGAGTTTTCGCTTGCCACAAGTTTATATATATATATCCAGGGAGTGGGATGGGAGGTTGGGCACGTATGGATACAGATATCAATAATCATTCCCCTCGACATAGCAATGGCATAAGCAAGTGAATTGCATAAATAAACATTTGAGGCAGCTTTTCGCTGGCCTCTCCGTCTTGGTAAATTGATACAAATCGCTCAATAATCACGCAATTGCATTTTATTTTTCTTTCAAAGAAGCTCCCCCGCTTCACATGGTGGCCAGGCACGTGTGGGTTAATGTCCTTGCAATGTCCGCTGGGAGGTTAAAAATGGAAGGAAAGTGCCTGCATTGGTAAGTAAGTGTGGCAGTGGTGGTTTAGAAATGTAAATAAGAATGCTTGGTCACACTGAAGGGGGTACTAAATGGCAGTCAGGTAAAGTTGAAGTTCAAATAGTATTAATATCTGGTGAGAAATAGGATTATAATCAAGTAAAATTCATTAAGGGAGGTTTATTAAGAAGAGAAATCTTTGTAAAAACATTTCAGAGTGGCAGTCAATCCTTAAAAATGTGAAAAAAGACAATTTTGATCACACTGAAGCAAAAAAAAAAAATATAAAATGTAAATATAAACCTATAAAATTGAATTAAAATTAAAAAAAATAGTATTCAATTAATATTAATCCTGTGGAGTTAATAAAAAGGTTGCTAGTGTGGTAGCTATATTTTCCAAACGCAAATAAGCAAGCTTGGTCACACTAAAGGGGATAATATAGGTGAAAGTGAAGCCAAAAATTAATAATAACCAAGTAAAACTCTTTTTAAGACCTTTTTGGGTTCTACATTATTTTATAAATTACCATTTATATTGTATAATTTTTTAAATTTTGGTTAGTTTAAGTTACATTTTCAACTAAATAAACTTTTTACCTTTATATTTATTTCTAAAACCCTAGAATTCCCATCAGTTAGAAACTCCATTGCCAAAAGCCCTGATCGGCTTACCATTACCGTGGGCGAAACCCAATCGCAGGCATTAATTTCAAGTGCAGCCACGCCCCCACCGTCGCAACCTCATGCTATATCCATTTACTGTCTGTTATTTATCATGTGGCAAATGTTGTAATGCATTTTGTAATCGATACAAAGCAATCACAACGAATTGAAGCCCAAAGCTGGTTAGTGGAGGAGTATGTGAAAGGGGGGAGGAGGGACCCGTGCCAAGCACGTGACCAATCAAAGGGGCGTGGCAGACGCACTGCCAAAAGGGGGATGAAGGAACCCCAGCATGTGTGTGTGTGTTCTAAATTAATGGAGCGCAGAGAACGATGTGGAAAGTTGAGTTGTAGTGACAGCGCCACGTATTGTTACCATCAGCCTTTTCCAGATCCAACTCTAACCCTCCATTTAATGCAATCATAAAATAACTCAAACTTAATTTGCTTGGTTTACACACACACACAGATGGAGCTGTGTCTTAAAGACACTCTCACCTGGCAAAGCCAATGAAGGTATCTTCCTTAGGACTTCCTTTAGTGGGTTTATTTTAGGTTGCAAGTCCTGGCACGATCAGCTGATTGGCCAGATAAACTGATAATAGATAGAGCCTAGAGGGGTCGTTTTTCAAGAATCTTCGATAAACAACAACAACTTTTTCTAAGTAAAGGTTTCTCTAATTTAAAAAAAAATCTATACTTCATAGGAAAAAAGATTTACGAACATAAAATGCAGACTTCTAAGTCTTCTGTTTCCTTAAATATCTTTTTTTAAATGTATTTTTAAATACCAAAACCAAAAAATAGCTTTAAAATAAGTAAATAATAACTTTTTATGGCTTTCAAGTATTAAATAAGACTAAAAATGGCTTTGTTGTGCATATTTTTTGGCCTGATAAGAGTCTCAGGGAAAAGAAAACCCACATACGGAAAACCGAAAACCATTTGCAAATCCCCTTTGGCAATTGGAATTTTCGCTGGCTTAGCACACTTTTCCCCAGGCAGGAAAATTGAGGGGGAAAAATAAGAGGACAGCCTGCATAAGGTTGACAATGCTTTTCTCGTCCTGTTTTTTTTTTATATTATTATTTTTTTTATGCTGAGCAAGCCATTATTGCCGCGACTAATCGGGGAAATCATAAATAATGCATAAAAAATAAGCGAAAAGCGAAACCCTTTTGGGTTTTCCCATTTTTCAGGTATAACGATATATTTTTATGGCCTAAAAAACTTTGCTTTCCGCCCCATTCGAGCGTCATTAATTTGTAAGCTTAGAAGAAAGTTGGACCCGAGGGCAGAGAAAGTCTTAAAAAATGGGAAACGGATGAAAGGGATAAGACGCCAAATCGAATCAGAAAACTTTAATGACTTTATGCGCCAAAACTTGTTACGCAACTTGACCAAACTTGACTACCTCCCACTTTTCCTACTTTTCTCACTCCCTTTTTTCCCGATTTCCCCCTTAAAAAAAGTTTTTGCTGCAATTGCAGTCAGTTGCAACACGTTACTTGAACAGAATTCAATTAATTAACTGCCAATAGCCATTTCCCAGCTCTCTTCTCTCTGATTTCTTTGGATTTTGCCGCTTTTGCATTGCATTTCCTTGCTGCCAGGAATTTCCCAAGCTGCCATCGTCATCATCAACATTATTATTCCTGCCTGCCTGCCCCACCCCCTCCTTTTGGTGTGTGTGTCTAAATAATTAATGGAAAAGACAAATTGCTGTGTGCACTTCTCTTGCTTTTCCTCCTTCTCCTCACCTGCAGCAGCAGCAGCAGCAGCAGAATTTTCCTGTGATTTTCTTGCCATTTTTAGTTTTTCTTTTATTATTTTTTGGGACTTTCTTGCACTGCGCTTCATTAATTGCACTTGCTAATTGATTTGACACAGACAAAGGAAGCGGATGCATTGGAGTGAAAAGGAGCATAATTTGGCGCAGGGTTGGCTCCTGTTTTTAGTCCTGATTTGGTCCTGGTGTGGCTCTTAGTCCTGCTGCATTGTTCACTAAAGCAAAATTCATTTGGCGTTGCCTTCAACATCGAGTGGCGCAGAATCACTAATTGGGTTCGATGGAATTCTCAGGAGAAAATACAATGGAGAATGGCAAACAAATATATATATATATATAAATCCTGGGAGTTTGCTTAAGAAAATTCCTAGAAATTCTCTACTTAAAGTCCTTGAAAAACTAGGTTTATTTGAGATTTAAAATCTCTGTTTACTTTTTAATTTAGTTAAATTCTGCCTAGCGCTCTACATTTTTAAAATTAATAGCTTTTTAGATCCAAAAGGGTTCTGTTAAGTATCCTTTAAGGATATACAGCCAACTAAGTGAGCTCCCAACAATTGGGACAAAGTATTTACTGGCAAAACCCAGTTCCAAATCTGCCCCAAAGCCAATGTGAATCCAACTTGGACGATTCGCATGCAAATCTGGAACAGCTTGGCTTCAGGACAACCAGCTCCTCATGCTCCTGCTCCTACTCCTCCTCCTCCTCCCCCTCCTCCTGGGTCATGCATAAATCATGGGCGGAGAAGGCCACCAGCCAAGGGGCTAAAGGAGCTTGATTCTAAGGAAGAGGCCTTGCTAAAGGGTTCAGTGGAAGTGGCTCAAACTTTCGCTTTTGTTTAGGCTTCTCTCTCCCAACGTCTTTTTGTGACTTTCGGTTGAGATTTGGAATCGATAGCCGCCGCCGCCTCCTTGGAGCGAAACGTTTTGCACGCCACAAAAGTCAGCTTTAGCTTATTTATTATTTACACGAGTGAAACGTGTATGAAACCGAAAGAAGAGAAAGATGCTACACAAAAAAAATAAAACCAAGCGAGAAAAATCCAAAAAGGGCCACAGGAAAATCCACAAGTATATGTGTGAGCCGAGTGTGGAGTGGAAGTTGGTGTTTTTTTGTGGTTGATTTGATTGCTTTATGCACCCAGTGAGTGGCCACATGAATTTCAAATGAGTCCAGGATCCTTTGGCTTCTTTTGTTTCTTGTTTCCTGTTCAAAGAAATATTCAAAATATAAATTAATAGGAAAACCTAGAACAAAAATATAGGATTTCCCTTGAAAAATCTTGAGCAAAAATTTAGAAAATTCTGCCAAAGAAAATCTATGAATGAATAGAGGCTTTAAAAGCGTCGAGACACGACCACACGAGCAGTCATTATCCTGGACGAGACTTGAGGTGAGAAGAAGAGTGGCAGCATAACGTGTTGCACACGTTCCAACATACAACATAAAAAAAAAAAGAAAAAGGAGAGCGGGAAATGGGCAAAATCGGGGTTAGCTGGGTCAGTATTCTTTCCCACCTTTTCTTTCTTTCCTCCGAATGCCATGTCTCTGTGTCTCCCTGTCTCCTTGTGGGTGCTCGCTCCTCGTCCTTTCCCACAGTAATTTGAAATTCATGCGCTTCGTATGTGGAATAAATTCAAGATTTTGATTTGCTGCTACGTGTGGCAAGCTGCTGCCTCACTTCGTTCCCTGCTCGCTCTTATCCTTTGCCATTGAAGGTGTGAAATCGCACATAAAGGATAATAAAAGTGAAAAGCGTGAGAGCCTGTCAGGCCCCATAAAAAGGGGGAGCCCAGGAACCGAAACAGAAGCGGAAACGGAAGCATCAGCTGCAGGTGAAATGCTTTTGTTGTGTTTAAAGTTGTTTTTGTTTTTTTTTTCGGTACCCCGTTGGGCGTCAAATATGCCATGGAATTTCCAGCGATTTATATAGATTTTTTCCATGAAACAACCATGAAATATACGTATATTTCCAAAGCTGTTTGTGACATTTGATGGCTTTAATTGAAGGTTTAAGTGTCCAGAGCAGAGATAAGTGGCCTAACCGTCAGATCAAAAAAGCAAACAAGCACAAAACATGTCGCTCTCCAGAGAGCTCACTGATTGGGGTACTTAAAACATTTGTCCCAACAAAAAAAAGAAGAAACTTGGACGCATTTATTGGTTGTTCATCTATGAAATTAAAGTTTATCCCCCATGCATTCCCTCTCTCTCTCTCTCTTTCCCCCCTATTTCTCTCTCTTTCTGGTTACGCCCCAAAGCAAATCATCATTTAGTGGCTCCCCAGGGCAGGATCAAAAGCACACGAAGCACTCACAGGACTCACACACACACAGACATAGGGAAATATGCTGATTACGAGACCAGGAAGGGGACCAGGACAGGGACCAGGACGAAAAGTAGTAGAAGCAGGAGTAATATTCCTCTGGTGTCGCCATCTGGTGCAGCGTGTACATATGTGTGAGCAAATTTCAATGACTTTACTGTTATTTATGCCATTCGAAAAGTAATTTATAGCATTTAACGCCTAAAAGCACACTTGCGATTTCAGCAATTTGTGCGGAAGTTGTGGAGGGAGATGGAGAGAGGTTCCATGTTAGAGATGCCAATGATTTCCACATAGAGACAACTGAGCTCCAAAGCCCAGGCACAAACAACAAGCCCATAAACACGCGAACATGACTCCTTGGAACCTCCTTTTTGAGTTTATTTTTGGGAGAAAAGCTAGGGGAAAAAATGAGTACAGAACTTGAAAATTAACAAGACGACTAGGAAATGCTCTTTATAGGGTAATTTTATGATAATTTCAATAATTAAAAATATTTAAGATATTTGTTAAGGAATTTGAATAATTATAAAGATTTTTTATATATAGTAAACTTTACTTTATAGTTCAGACATTGCATTTTTTTGAGTACACTGGACTAAACCAAGTGCCCCCGAGAAGTGCTGGGTATCAAAGGGCGAGAGAAGAAAGAAAAAATACATGTCAATGACTTTACAGAAAGCGGAAACTCATAAAGATAAGTGTTGACATGGCTGCCAACATGGCCGTCTGTCCTTTAGTCCTCTCTCATTCACCTCCGTGCCTCCCTGTGCCCTCCCTCCTCCTCCTCCTCCTCCTCCTCTTCACTTCCTCTGATGCCAGAGCCGGGGTCTTAGCTTCCTCTAAGTGGCATCTGTCGCCTCGTATTTGTGTCACTCACTTGGATCATATGTGTGTGCGTAAGTCGCACTTCGCACTTGGCACTTTCTTAAATTTTACTTTTTTTTTTTTCTTTTATTTTAAATATATTTTTGGTAGCCTAAAGATTTTCAATATTGTTTTTTTAGAAAGAAATTTAATATTTGGAATATATTTGAGGGGTTTTAAGAGATTTTTAGTTGCTAAACTGATGTTTTTATTTATTTAAATTTTTATATATATTTTTTTTAGAATGAAATAAAATATTTTATAAATGTACATAATTTATTATTTAAAATTTAATTGATTTTATGGCATTATCCGTTACTAAACTGTTGATTATATATCCATTTTTGGTTGGTATAATATTATAACTCCCTTTACCCTTCCATATATCCCGATATACACATTATTCCCCTCCAGTTTGAAGCTTATTTGTGGCTCATATTTCCGCCATGAATTATGACTTCCGGCACCATCTATCGTTATTATTATTATTATTATTACTAGGGCCATGGCTGGCAATTAAATTGCCGCAGCGCCATATATATATATATATGGATATATGGATATATACATGGGCGTTTTGGAACCAAGGGGCTTGTGGTTCGTTGGCCTGGCTAATTAATGTTATCGCATTTTATGCATCACTTGCTAATAGTTATCGATAAATATTTCACCGTCAAGGCTTAGATTTCCTTATCCTGCCCGCCTCCTTTTCGTCCTTTTTGTGTTGTATTATTTAATTTACAGAGACCCAGCCGCAACCGGAAACCGTTTACAGTTTGTTATCCGGTTCATTGGCCAGCGGAACGAAACGGAACGCAACGCAATGTAACGTAATGCTATGCTACGCAATGCTTTTCCATTCACGTTATTTATGGCTAATGTCAAGGCAATTGCCGCTGATTGATGAATGGCCAAGGAGGCACATTGATTAACTTGAATTACATTTGGTTGCGAAGAACTTAAGTGGCCCGGTAGTACATTACATACTTTTTACATATCTTTACCTTTGGTTTTAACTCAATTTCTGTTCGGTTTCTTGTTTCTTGGTCTTTTTGTTGTCCTTCTGATTAATTGCCGCTCGTATTTTATGCATTCAAAGCCCGCCCAGGTTATTTAAACTCATTAGAAAGCCAGCGGTAAACATCCAAGAGGCAAACAAATATTACAGTAAAAGAAAAGAGGTGAAAAATAACTGAAAAATCAAAGAAAACTGACGGAAAGTGAGGGAAAAATAGGTGAAAAAATTATGAAAACAGGCACAGGAGGTGAAAATGAACTGAAATTTAAGAAAAACAGGCACAAGAAGTGAAAATGAACTTAAAATGTATCAAAAAAGGGCAAAGAAGCGATGAAACGCAATGAAAATGGGTTGAAAAATATTTTTTATTTTAAATATATAATTATTTATTTAAACAATTATATATATTTTTTTAATTTAATTTTATATTTAATCAAAGTTCTTTGAAAAATATTGTTTCGATTTTAATTGTAATTTAAAAAAAAAACCCCTAAAATCTGTATAAATATGTTTTTTTCTAATTAGTTTTCTTGACCTTTTTCTCTCACTAACATTTTATTTACAGTGCATATAAAAATAAGGCATAAAAACACCAAAAGTAAGGCTGCCTGGGCCTTAATTAAAAGCAGCAAATGAAATGCACATCACAGGCCTGGCCAACTTTCCAAAAAAAAAAAAAAAAGAAGAAAATGTTTGTAAAAAAAAAACACCAAGGAAACAAGAAGAGTTACAAAAAAAAAAAAGCTGAAAAAGGGACGAAAATAATTACGCGACTTGCGGAAAAAGCGGGCGAGATTTTTCAGCTCTTTGAACTGGACCTTTATGGGTGCTTGTGTGTGTGTGTGTGCCGAGATCCTTTTCGGCGAATAACAAAGATTTATGCCTAGGCTGAAGGTAAAACATAAATTTGATGCGCCTCAAAGTGGCCAACAGCGAAAGCCAAACAGCAAGAAAGGCGGAGGGCAACCGGAAGTGGTAGAAGGTGGAAAGGTGCCAGCCGGAAGTGGGCAAAGGTATTAAGGCAAAAGTTTATCCCGCGGAAAAGTGCCCCTTTCCACTTGGAATTTGGCTACAAACTTTTCACTTTGCCAATGTTGTTGCTGTTGTTGTTGCTATTTGCTGCGGTTGCATGATACGGGAATTTCTGCGGCTGCCACACACAC
>VNKB01011358.1:0-19350 GCA_008042735.1 Drosophila leontia
TATATAAACGAGCGTGTGTATAATTTATGTCCATACTTATTTATGCGTATTTCTGTCGCATGCCATCCGCTCTCCCATCTCCTTTCTCCCGTTTGATGTACGCCGCACAATGATGAATGGCATAGGTAAGGGAGGGTGGTGTTCGGGTGTGTAGGGGCGTGGCCTTGGCTGGATTGTTGGCTCGAACTCAAACTCGAAGAAGGCCTATTTGGGCGCCAAAAGTAGCGCGTATCCAGTGAACGCGCTTCGACATTAACCTCAACTCGGTCTATGCCTTTAGCTTTCAACTTGAGTGCCTTACTTTGTATCTAAAGATACACAGATACACAGCAACACACGAGCCCATTTGACAGCACTCATAATCCAATATGAGTGCATATTAACTTTAATCAGTTGGCGCACGAGTAAGTCCTGCTAAGGCGGGGGGAAAGGGTGCTCTAAGATCAACAGACGTTTCACTTAGACACATTTTTCATGGAGCCTGCCGGCGCACAGTAGTTCCTCTCAAACAATTACAAAACAACCATATTGAAACGTTTTAAATACAAAACCGACAGAGAATTTTCCAAGGATTCCGAATCTGTAAACAAACTAATTTTCACAATTTTTTTTGTAGAAAATATAAGCATTCAAAGTTTAACTTTATTTCGTTTTTTTTTTCATCACAAAAATTGATTTTTTCACTTTGATACCCCATAAAAAGGTGCATTTGTGGGCATGGCACATTTTACAGTACATATATAAATTTTGGAAGAATTATCTGACCAATGTCGTTTAAATTATTCGATTATTTTATTTAGTTTAAAAGTTATGATTTTTACAAAGCAAAATGAGAAAAGGCGCTACTGTGCGGCGTGCTTAAGTCGCGTCAAGTCATGCAATGTCAATATACCCATTTACCCCTGACACCGGCATGGGTCCCTCGTGTTATAGTACCCTAGATGGTTGGAGTGGAGATGGGGTATGCTGGATTTGAGAACCATATCATTTTGTGACAATATTTAAGGTAAATTCAATATAATTAACAATATAAAAACGCACTCAGGGTGTCTTTTCGAATTGAATTTAATGCTTTTTTGGCTAAGTTATAGATTTTTTTAGGTTTTGATAGTCCGAAAAATTATAATTTAGGGTAATTATTTAAATTAAATATTTAATTTAATTAACAGTTCTATAAGTTGAAGTCTATAAGCTATGGATTTTAGAGTTTAAATAAATAATTAAAAATAAAATGAAATTCAGCTGGTAGACCAAAAAAAGTCTAGATTATATACCAATCTGGCTAGGAAAAACTCCTTTTAATTTATTTATATGTTTATGTTTCCTAGACCTTGGGTATCTCTTTGTCGAGGCTGCACCGCTTTTACCGCCTTGGTTATCCCCTTGTCGCGAATGCATCACTCGTTTGGCTCTACATTTTATACTTTTCCCCGCAGCTGGGCTGGGGCTTGGCCTGCAAATTTCAATTTTATTTGGCCTACACGTGACAGGTAAGTGAAGTGCTCAACAGCCGCGTGCTTCAAGCCTCCTGCCTGCTGCCTCCTGCCTCCTGCCTCCTTGCAGCTAGGAGCCCGCGTATGTGCTGCCACTGGATTGTCAGCTGTGGCATTTGTATTTGTCACTGGGGCATTTAATTTCCTTTGACAGCTTTAATTTGGTTCGTTGTCAGGCATTAAATTGTTTGCGTTCGCCTGTCGCCAGTCCACGAACAGAGAGGCAACTTCATGGAAGACTCTTTCACGAAACTGAAAATTCTAAAACCAAGATGGAAAACTGCTTCAAGTTTTCTTATTTATATAGGAACACAAAAACGGAATCCTTCAAAGCTGTAAATGTTAGTGGGGGGCTCGACATTGGGCAAACAGACTACAGATGGCAGGGACAATAACAACAAAGACACATCCTGCCACCGAACTGAATCAAAAACAGAACCAGAACCAGAAATGGGAACCCAAAAAAGGAAACTTGAGAAGTGCGCCTCCTCCACCCATAAAAATAATATTTGACTTGCGAGAGAGCGCCCCTCCCCCCCTTCAAAAAATGTTCATTTTCATCTTGGCTAAAATGTTTAATTAGTCGACTCTCTTCCCCAACGGAAAACATTGTATCAACAAACAGAAGACAAACACGAATTGCCCAACATTCAAAAATATATATGAGAGTTTCGTCTCTGGCAAGTGTAACATATGTATGTAATTATTACACAAAACGAAACATTTTGGGGTTTATATTTGAGGGAAAAGTAAGGAGAGGCCGCAAGGACCTTTTATGTTATGTAAAAAAGGGTTATTGTTTGAGAGTTATAGAGTCATCCTGCAGATCCTGCTGTATTGATATAATTGAAATAAACGATATATATATGTTACATACTTTCCTCCAGCTCAAGTCTCCTTATAAACCTGGATATATCCTTAAGAAGTCTTAATTAATTCCTTAAGTCTGTGAAGTAGTTAGGCCAAGTCACTTACTACTCAATGGTAAAACCTCAAGAGCCGATGATAAAATCTGAAATCGCTTAAGTAGACGTGGGAAAGTTTTGGGGGAAAAAAAGAAAACCTTTAGTTGTACATACAGGTATATACAGGATACAGGTAAGTCCTTTTGGCTGCGAGCGGAATACGCAAACAAATGAAAGACAAACAAGAAATAAGCATAACGATTTGACTTGACGCTGCTTCCGTCACAAGCTCACGTTCCCCACCCGAAACACCTGAGAGCACCTGGACGAGAGCACACCTGAGTCCTTGGCTATGTGGCGTGCTGCATTAGCGTGCGGCGGCGTGACTGTACCAGCCAGCCAGGGTCACGTGCATGCAGCTACTGACGAAGTCGAGAGAGAGCTACACACACAGAAAAAGCGCCATCATCATTATTTAATATGTTTACGATCTATAAACATGGCAGTGATTCCCGGAGATCTGCAGCAGCCAGAGTGGCTTTCCGGAGTTTACCTGGATTTTTAAATGACCTTTTTTTCTGCATTTATGTCCAAGTAGAGACAGCAGCCAAAGGTGTATACAAGTTGGAGTCTAGATATATAATTTCCAAGGAAATTTTAACCTTGATTTTAAAGAGAAATATTTTTTAAAGATTTTTAAAATATATTTAAAATATGCTTTGGTTACCCTTCCCTCGGTGACTCTACTAATGCCTGCTACAAATCGGTGTAGAAAATTCTGATAACATCCGGTTACACACTTTGCTGAGTGTGTGGTTTCCTCTTCTTTTTTTTTTTTTTTTTTTTTTTTTTTTTCGTCCATGGAGCAGGCAGTAAGTCGGGTCCTGGGAACCCATCGCGATGTAATCTGCGAAGCATTTTCCTCACTTTAATTACACCCAGCAGGCAGGGAGTGCTTTCACTTTGCCAAATTCCCCGAAAACATGCGGAGAAGATCCCGGCAATTACAGCTGGGACAGGGCTCTCTCTCTCTCTTCCCCCTCATATTTGCCTTTTCTTTGGCTAATTAACAAAAAATTGTTGTTTACACAAGGCACAAGGCCTTGGCTCGTTTTCGATTTGCAACGCATTACGAAATGTCGCCAAGAAAGTGAAATAAAAATCAGATAATGTAGGTTTCCGCACTTGAAATAGGAATAGGAATCGAGAGACAGGGTTAGGAGGTGGACTTGGATTTGTGTTTTGGATTTGGATTTTCGGGCTTGTCGCGTCGGCAGGCAGTTTTTTGTTAGCACTTGGCAGCTGCTGCTGCTGCTGGCAGTGAAAAATTGAGTTAGCGATAGCACAGCGAAGCAAAGCTTTTAAGGCTGTTAAGTTAATGTCGCTTTACGACTCGCCTCTTACCCGAATCAGGGGATTCCCAGGTTTGTGTTGGTGATGTCAGCACCCACAAGGGGAGAGCAGGAGCAACAGGCCAAAAAGCAGGAATTTTAAATATTAAATTAAAAATAATAGAAATGTTTAAGAGAAATGGTACAATTGGACCTCTTAACAGTTGTGTCTTAAAGCAGAATTAAAGGAGTAAAAAGGGGAAAATGTATCTTACAAAGTGGCAAATGTACATGTATTTCTGTTGTGGTTCAGATCTGTGGCTGTGATTGGAGGCTCTTTAAACGTTTAAAGGTCCTGGCGGCTATTCAACAGGCATCTCAGGGAGAGGAGCAGGCAACTGGCCAGAGTCAAAGTGTAGTGACATTTAACGGAAATGAAGAAAATTTTTCTCATTTCCTTTTTGAGTGAGGCCGTGCCCAGGAGCAACTACATAGCTACAGCTGTCACTGGACGACTACGAGGAGCACAGAAACAAAAGCCAAAAAGGACCTTAAAGTCCGAGTTGGCTTAAACGGAGCTGCTGGCTGCATTTGGCTGGCCTCCTGACCCCCGCTGCTCGCCTGAAATTATGCAAAAAGCGCTGAAAAGTATGCCAGCATTTGCGGCACCAAGGCGAGGGCAGGGCAAGGATCCTGGATCCTGGCTGAAGGCTGGCTTGTTGTACAGACGCCGTCAACAGTGTCATTATTGTCATATTATTACCGCCTGCTGCCTGATCTCTGCCAGCTCTGCCGGCTCCCCCTTGAAAAGTTAAGCTTATATATAGTGCAAAGTTTTCTAACTATTTGCGACAAGCCACGGCATCGCCAGCAACGCTGAATATGACGATGTGGAAGCTTGTTCCAACACTGCAACAAAAAAAGGGTTATCTTTTAATATTTATTTTAATTAAAAAATATTAAACATTTTTCTTAAGAAAACAATTGCAAACTGCTAGGGTATTTTAAATTTATTTTTTTGTTTTTATTATTTTTAAGTCGAACTATTTTTTGTTAGTGCAAGTCCCTCGCCCAACTAGCTGTCTGTCATCTGTAGCTCACCTTGGTCGCTTCAACAGCGACATGTTCCTTCTACAGTTATATGGTTAGTTGTCTCCTCGTCCTTGTCGTCTGCCCAGAGAGCCACCTGTCTACGTCAGGTCTGAGTGGCACGAACGGCACTCCAGGTAAATCCCCTTATCCCCCCCCTGCCTCCCCACACGTACGTAATTGTTCGCAAAAACTTTGCGTTAAGAAAATTATAGAAGAATGTGACGGGGAAATTCATGGCTGGTTAAACTTTTTACATGAAAAGTGTACGAGTAGATAATGCAAAATAGTGCAAAGTGTTGACCAGGCGATAAGGGAAATGAGTGGGTGGAAAGAGGATCCTATGTAGGGATAGATGTAAAAGGAAACTGGCTCAAGTTGTTGAGTAAATTAGGAAACCAGGGCTTGAAAATCAAGGCAGGTTACGTATAAGGGTGCAGAATTCCTTGAAGTAGAACAAGACTGGCTGAGCTACTCTCTCTTGATATTCATTGTGGTTTCAGATAGTTGAATAAAAAGTTTCAAAAATCTATCAAAATGTAGAGATCCCACCAACCTTCTTCCACAGGACTCACTCACTCAATATTCCCTTGATTCACTTGGTCGCACAGCATCAAGCTAATTAAGTTAATTAAATGGTTCAACATTTGCTATTATAAACGAATAATTATCCTTCTTAACCCAAACCATTGAATTTTAAATCCCAGCAAACCAAATCCCTGAGAACTCCGGAAACCAATTAGATAATGACACATCCGACGAGACCGAGTATCTGTGAAATTCAAATATGAAATGTACACGGCTCAGTGGCATCCGAATCCGAACAATCGAAACTTTGCAGCTCAGCTCCAAGGGATGCAAGGAGCAAGTTGGTTTGCCTGGCGAGCCGGCAAACAAACAACATGCCGTGTTACCAACCACACTTTCACAGGAGGGCCAGAAAAGCAGAAACAAGAACAATTTACAGGCTGCCTTACAACACCTAAACGTTCCATTAAATTTACGTTTTACAGTTTTAAAACACACAAATTACCAGCTACATAAAACCAAAGAGTTACAAGCCATCGACCCAGGTGTGTGCTATACTTTTCTTTTTTTTTTTTTTTTTTTTTTTTTTTTTTTTGGCTTCAGTTGGGACTGGAGCAAAGGGGTGTGCCAGAGGCTTACAGGACTCCATGTGAAACGATGGGCGTGGCACCAAACAACTTTATTGCAGCAAACTTGCCAAAGTTTCGCATTTGAAAATGATTTGTGCGCCAGGGGTAGGTAGTAGTAGTAGTAGCATCCAGAGGGCGGCAGTGCGTGCGACATGCGGTAAAACTTTGTTGCCAAATAGCACACAACTACCAACAACAACAACAACGAATTAAACAAATCGAAACTTTTCTCCAGACGGTGGGGTGGGGGTAGTGTAAAAACGGACCGAAAACTGCAAGATCAAAGAGTTAACAAATCGATGTTGTAAGCACAACAAATTTGTCGAGTTTATGGAAAGCACACCTATGCTGTAATCCCACTCGTCTGGGCTTCTCAGATTTGTCAATCAGCAAAACAGACTTGTGACATTCTATGCCTTGTTGGCCATGGCTAATTGATAACAGGTTTAGGGATGTTGGCCATATACGAAATGCACACCAAGGAATGACTTGGGAGTGAACGTTTAGAATTAGGGAATTAGGAAATAGTCAAGTAATCATTGTGAAACTTTGGTGATAGTTAAAATGGGAATCGAAAATAATACAAAAAATTAGCCATAAACAATAGTTTACAAAATGAAGGACCTATGGAATATATGCCGCAGCGCCTTGATCTTTGAGTCATCCGGTTCGTAAATCGTATTGGAAACCTACTTTATCATTCAATAAATAACAAAAATTCCACACTAATGTTATTCTTTTTATCCTGTGAATAATGAAAACCCTTTTCCCCATATTTTTTTCACTTAAACCACAGCTTTTAATGCCTCTCCCCTCTTTGTATTAATTTCTTATTTGTTTTTTCTTACAAAACCCCATGGTCATCGAAGGATTCTACCTGATTACAGTATTTGCCTGGAACAAAGCATTCAGCTTAGCAATCAAAGCTATCTGGCATTTGGTCTAGGCCACAATTAACGAAATAATAAATAAATTAAGTCCGACTGAAACTACCAACGGCTGACCAAATCAATGGAGAGCCTTAATAAATAAGCACAGGGCCAAAAGTCCGATTTGGCCAAGTAAACCTATGGCTGGGAAGAACAAAAACGAAGGGGCCAAGGACCAAGGACCAAGGACCAAGCACACGCACACAGCATGAGGATCCCATTGCATTGGCGACCCGCATTAATCACATATGTAAGTCGACCCAAAGCGCAAAGCCCAGAAAACCCGACAATAACCAAAATGGCCCAAACACACACACAAATACACTCGCACACACACAAGCATACAACAGAGAGAGAGAGAGAGTGGGCTCAGATGTCGCACCATTACATCCAATAACAAATCGCAACGAAATCGCAACGAATCGAATTTAAAAGCGAATTACAATCAAATGTATTTAAGCACTGAGCCTACCCGAAAAGTGAAAAAGAATCGAGAGAGAGCGGCGAAAACTTTAACCTTTTTGCACACAGGCCACCCACCCCCACCCCAAAAAGCACCCAATTGACTTTGACAACAGGCAGACGACGAGGACTACAACACACATGTATCCGTATCTTTGTATCTGTATCTCTGTGTGTTTTCTCTGTGCCAATTGTTGACTGACTCGATTGAACTTTATAGCGCCAGGCAAAAGGGGTTTTGGGTTTGGCTTGGTTTGGTTTGGTTTGGTTTGGGTTGGGTTGGGTTTTTATATTGTCCGATGTCACCAGCACAAGGTCCACCCACTCCACACCCCCTCTCACCGGAAGCCGTAAAATCGCACATAGGCCGTACATGAAAATTGCCACAAAAAGCGAGAGAAAAAAAAAAAAAGAAAACACAGTGAAAAGCGGAGGGAAAACGCGGCCGCAAATCCGACATTGCATTGCCGCCAATACACCAGGAGTGTGTGTGGGTGTGTGAATGGGTGTGTGAGTGTGTGTGTGTGTGTGTGTAATTTGGGTGCTTATTTCGCGACCCCACTAATCCGCGGTGGGCTGGATCCTTTAATCACAGCAATCATCAGAGAACAAGTAGAAACCGCAGCAAAAGAGCTACCAGTGGCACTTCTCCGTTTGGAACTTTTGGATAAGAAATGCTCACAGGAGGGGTTTAATATTTAAAATTTCGCTTTTAACACTATACTCCTGGAAAAATGATTACTAATTTCCCGCTCACTAAATAACCACAAAATCCATCAAGCTGTTACACATTTCCATTTCCAACTTATCTGTATTGTAACTCCAAGCTTCATCTCCGCCTTCAAAGGCTTCTAATTCCATAATTTCCACAAACCTTTTGGGTTTGCCATTAAAGGTTTTTCTCTCATTTTTTTTTCGACCAGAAATAACTCCCACCTTTCGTGGAATTTCATGGGGTTCCGATCCCTGGGGCAATGGCCATCGCTGCACTGACCGGTTCGGTTCGGTTCAGTTCACCTCCGGCGACTTCACCGCCCACCGGAAGCTTGGACATGGCCACACACACATGCAGAACACACACAGGGAACACCCACCCATACAAACACACACACGCCCAGATAGCAACTCCCACTGACAGAGACGACCCACATGGAAACCAATAAATATTGTTCATCCACTCGAATGCTTTTTAACTGAAAATCGTTGAACCCTTTGCCGCAGCCTACAAAACATAACAAACAAACAAAAAAAGCAAGCAGGATGAGGAGGAGGAGCTATGGAGGGGCCTAGCCCAGATCGATGGATGGCAGCAGCAGCAACGACAGCAGCTGCCTGAGGGGGCCGCACCAGTCCGGCAAATGCATGAATGAACATTTCAATTTGATGCATTTCTCGCCATGAACGATAATTGATACTCGTCGCACAAGCTGGAGCCGAGGCCCCGGGTTCAAGTTGGGATTGGGATTGAGTTTGGGTTTGGTAGCCCCCAGGATGTAAAAAAAAACCCGTAAAAAAAAAGAAGACTTTAAACCGCGAAACGGATGGAACCTTGACACAAATTATGGCCCATATTTCCCCACTGCATCCTTGCTGCATGGTCAGTGGAATGCCAGGGAAAATAAGCCCGGAAAAAGCTGTATATATTGCCAGATTATTGGTTATTCTCAGAACTTATTTGTAATGTTAATAGAAATGTATATTAAAATGTATAATAAATATTTTCACTGAGAGACTGGAGAACTCTACAAATCGTTTCAATTGAATTGAAAATTTGTGAAAAATTCTAACGAAACCAGGAGGAACAACCATTTGCGTTTGTCATGCAAATTTCGGGCAATCAAGGAAAGGAATTTTCCCGGAACTCCTAAGCGTCCGGCCACTCGATGATGACCTGATTTAAAATCAAGCAAGCCACTCTCTCAGTCCCAGTCACAGTCCTTCCTCCTGAATGGTCAAGCGAATCTGAAGGCTCCAAGCTGACACGTTTCTCACATTAGTTGTGAGTGAGTTTTTTCCCGGGCTGGGGGCTTGGATGCAGCTCCCCCAGGACACATAATTAATCACATGACGAGCACGCCGAAATATTTTCAACTAACACGAAATTTCGCCGCCAAGAAAAAAAAAAAAAGATTTTAAAATGCCACCGATGACAATTTAGCCCTAATAAATTATTGCCAACAGGAGACGACGGGTCCTGATTTGAGCCCAAGTTTCGGAAGGATATGGGGGATTACTCAACAACACTCGAGAACTGCAGCGGCAATTGCATAATAAATGAGGCGCTTTAAAGGGTTCTCCTGCTCCCATCAAGAGCAAATAGTTGTGCAGGAGACAGGCGGAGGAGGAGGAGGAGGAGGTCAGTCTCGGGAGCAGCAGATCACAAGAAGGTGAGTCAGCAGCGGCAATAATAAATTTTATAAAAGTCATTAATCTTATTGCAGTTGAGTGTTTCGCCCGTTCTTGCTGCCAAGTTGGCAATAAAACAACGTAATAAGATGTCCCCTTAGCAGGATATCCACAAGCCCCGAGTAACAATCCCTTTCATTTACACAGGAAGAACACCAAGTACTCTGTACTTGACTGTACTTGAGCTTTGTAAATGGGTATGGGCACACTTTTTATTTAAGTGTGACCAAGGAAAACGAAATCAATAGCTAATGATTTTAATTTTACATCAAAAAACTATATATGTATATATGCTTTTAATTCGAAAAAAACAACCCAAAGATCCGTCTTATCTGGCTAACTGTACTTAAGCTTGTCAAAATGGGCTGGCCACACTGTATATTTTAGCGTGACCAAGGAAAATGATATAAGTAGCTAATGAAAGCTATTTCTTTTGAAAAGAATATATTTTTATATATTTTAAAATCAATTATTTAGTCAATGATCCTTCTTATCTTGGTGACTGTACTTTCTGCTTTTCAAATGCGGCTGGTCACACCGTTTATTTTGGTATGACCAATCAAAACAAGTCATCTCAAAAGAATCTATAATTTCAAGAAAACAAAAAACTTACCATTATTTTCTTTCTGTGCACCTAAGTCGTTGTCGGGTAAAATCTTTGCCATTCCGATTTGATATATGTTTGCATGCATCTGGATCTAGATTTCTGCACTTGCAGTTGGAGCGTTTTTAATATGGCTTGTTAGTCGTGGATTTTCAGGGTGAGTGGGCGGATATATATATTTATGTATGTGTGTGTGTGTGTGCAAGAGGGGATGTGAGTGGGTAGGTGCTCAAGGGATTGTGCCAGGATATGGGATACAAGTGAGCCGTCAACATGTTTTTGCCTTCCATAAAGTGCAGACGATTCATCAACGTTCAACTCGAGCTTCTGCTCGGAACGGAACGATAGGGGAACGATAGCTACCCCGTAGAGTTAATCAGGTTTAGGGGTTAAAGCCGAGGACGAAAGTTCACACAAGTGGCTGACTCTGACTGGTCGGTGAAAATAGTTTGTGCCAAATCCTCCAAGCTGGTTCGCATTGATTAATTGGCACTTCGACTGGAGAGTTATCAGGGAATAAAAGAAGTGCCGAACCCAGAATCGATCAAGATCAAGTCACTAATTAGCATTAAACTTAAGCTTCTTATTCATTAGCCTATTTTAATTTCACAATATTATTTCCACAGTTTATAAATTTCAGTTGGAAAATGTGCTCATTGACAGCCCAATTAGCTCACCTGTTTTTGTGGCCACAAATCCCGACAATTGAGACCAATCACTAAATCACCAAATTATCGAATAGTTTCGGAAACAATTTAAATTCAATAATTACCCGGGTATAATGATCAAATTGGGACTGCAGCTGCTGAAGTGGCCACAAAATTGTGATATTTTTGTACATTTAATTGGAAATTTCTAGCAATCAAGCTGATTAACTGAGCGAATTAAGCAGCAAATGAAAGCCCCAGCCAGGACAGAAGTAATATTAATTATTTAGGAAAAGGATTAACCAGTGGGACAAGTGGAGTTAAGTAACGATGCCTGGCGCCAGCTCCTGCCCCAATTAACACTTCATTTGCTTGATTTAGCGTGGAAATCCCCTCTACAACCACAACTCTCCTCTACCGAACCAAAGCCACCAGCTGTAAGAGCTTATCTAATGGATCGAGTGGCACTGGAGGCATTTCTTGGAAGGATTCTGGGTGTGTTCCCCCTTCGAGGGCATACGGTCTCCAGTTTACTTTGGCTCTTGGCAGACTGGTCACATATAAAATAATATTTTAGCCTTGGCACAGAGAGAAAATGTCATAGAAATAAATAAGTTATAAATTTATAAATTAATAGTTTAAATATTTACTCTCTATTAAATTTTGATTTTAAACAAAAAAGAAATAAAGCCTTTAAATATATACATTTTTAGCTTCCTAGAAGTAGTATATTTCCCTTTTTTCCGTGTAAAAATATTCTTTAAAAATAAATAAGTTTATTCCCTTGGCAAGGAATAAAAGGAAGATGAGGATAAGCATGAGTCTGAAGTTTAGAAAGCCCAAGACAGCAGCGACACACTGCTACGGCCTCTGAATCCTTAACCTTTTTCACGCATTTTATTCCTGTCGCCAGCCTGTTTTCCTTTCCCTTTTCTGTTGCTTTACCCGTTCCCCCCCTCTTGATCCTGTTTGCCAGGACCTTTTCGGAGCCGCGTTATCTGGTAGCTCATCTCGGCTACCCTCTGCCCGCCCACGCCTGACACTTGAGTGTGAAAATGGAAATCCTTCTTCATTTTTTCCCCTTTCGCCCGCTGACATTTCTGTCGCTGGCTAATTGAAAAGCCACAAATCCATTGAAGGTCACAGATTCAGGTGGTTGGGGGGGTGGGGTTTCCCTTCCCTTCCGCGTCTGCCCCGCTTCCGGTGGCAGGGAGCGCTAATCCTGTACTGATGAGCTTCTTATTATTTGAACAATCGACTCTTATTTCACTGGAAAATCAAATTCAATACCAGCCTCAATTATGGCAGAAGCACAGAGGTTAGGGGTCGAGTGGGTATGAGAATTCCCCTTGAAATCAATTAATAAATTAAATTCGTAATAAAGTTTTTGGTTAATTGTTCGAACATTTAGATAGATTTAAGGATAAAGAAATTTGAATTTTAAAAGAATATTTAAGGAGACATAATTAGGGTTTTATAATATTATATTTAAATACATTTTTAAAATGAAATATGATTGTTTTTATGATAATAATCTCATTGACAACTTGAATTAATTATGTAAAATGAGTTAATTTATAGGTTTATATATATCAATTTAGGTTATCTTATTCCAATATTTCCTTTTACAGATTATAGCCAATTGATCATATTTTCTTTTCAACCAAAATACCTTGCATTCAGTCCCAATCCCAATCCCAAATCCCTAGCCTTAAGACCATTCCCACTCCTGGTAACACCCAAGCTAAGCCACTCGTGGCGAGCAAATTAAAATGTTGTGTGTGGCCGGCAATTGAAATGCATTGAATGCATTGACCAAAGGATGGAAAGGTGAAAGGTGGCCAGCCGGAAAAGGAGCCAAGGCAGCTAGAGCAGGGAGCAAGAGCTGCTCGCATAGCCAGAAGCCAGTCAAGATGCTAGAAGAACCAAGGACCAAGGACATGCTCCAGCAGCTTAGGCTCCTCGGGTGGCCAACCCCCGGAGTCCCGTCGTTTATAATAAATTGTATGGCGTTTTAGTTGGCCGCACAACTAACTCATAATGCAGCGCCAAGGCAATGGTAGTGACTTCCAAATGGCCCCGTGGGCAGCCCAAGGAGCAGCGCACAAGGATAAGACGCGGGGCTTAGACAAAAGGCAGAGGAGGGACAGCAGGAAAATCAGCTTACAAAAGCTTCATCCAGCCAGGCCTTGGTTTTGGTCTCGGTCTCGGTTACGGCCTCCTGCTTCTACTTCAGTTTCAGCTCTAGCTCCTTTCAGGCCCTAATCTCCGTAAATCACTTGAAGCTGTTGGCCAAATATTAAGTGAGTGAGCCAACCTACATAGTATCTGCTCTACGGTTTTCATTTGGACTTCGGCTTGGACTTGAACTTGGGTTACGGATTGAGGCCCATTTTGAACAGTTGGAATTTCAATTTTAATCTGATTGATGGGCAGTCGGAAGGACGAACAATCTCCTTGGGTTTCTTAGGTGGCTTTGGCTATTCTGCTGTAAACTCAACCAATCCCCTTCTCGCACTTGGACTATGCTCAATTAATCCAATCATTTGGAACTAAGTGATTGGTGGAAGCAACTGGACTTTAGACTTTGGTGCCCAGTTTTATAGGAAGAAGGTTTAGATTTGAAGTTAAAGAAGATTCTTCGTTATTTCTATATATTTATATTTTATAGATTTAACATATTTATTCTTGATTTTTACATCTTTAGATAATTCAAATAATATCCTATCCCCATCCTTTTGAGTTATTCCTGCCACTTAAGTTATGATTTCCTAATAACGCCATAACTTCCATTCCCTTTTGGAATCTCGTGTTTTCACACTTTCAAGTATGTCTAGGGGGGAGGTGGAGGCTACCTACCTCCCGCTGTCCAAGGCCTCTCCTTCTACCTCCCACTCTGCGTTTTGCTTTATTGCATTTAAATATGTTTTGTATTTTATACTCCTTGCCAGCCGATGTTTGCATAATGAAGAAATTTGCGAGGACCTTTTATGCGATTTTTTGCTCATTTTTGCTTCGGTTCCGCTTGACAGCTTGGGTGAGTTTCTTCTTCTCTTTTTTTTTTACGACTACCAAATGGTTTGTTTATAATAATTTTACGTTTGTGTCGCTCCCCGGCCGCCTGGCAATTACTTAGTTATGTAAAGTAACTCATTTTTCGGCCGTGGAGTGGCTTGATGAAGCCGCCCGAGATGGGGTGCAAACTTGATGGGCTTTCTCTGCTGGAATTTGCTGGGAAGCTGGGAGCAGGAAAGCTGGGAAACTTGAAACTCGAATCGCTGTGCTCTGTGTTCTTAGGCTCTTAAATTATTCACTGGGCGCGTGAAAGTATTTTACATACGCTTTCACTTTACTTTCCCCGTCGTGGCACTCTCTCTCTCTCTGGGTGTGCTTAAGTGTTGAGTGCACATCGCTTGATGTCACACCAAAAAGTCATTCAATATTTATGCATATTACGCATACGCCCCGATGGCGCTGCCATTTTATGCGCCACCTTGTTTCTTTTGTTTTTTTTTTTTTTTTGTTTTGTTCTCTTTTTTACAGCATAGTGCAAAAATGTGTAGCATTAGGAAAGGATTGCCCAACTTGTTGGTAACTTAATTGAAATTGCCCAAAGCCACACATTCTCTTTGGGGAACACTTAACACTCCAAGTTTGGACTTTCAAAGTCCTTACACAATTTGTACATTTGTTGATGCAATAAATATTTGAATTTATTACTCAATTATGGCCAAGGCCTGGGACCACCACCACCATCACAACCACCTCTTGCGGCTGCTGTTCGAAAAACAATTTTATAGGCAATTTACTTCAATTAAGCGATTTAATTTATTTTATTAGTTTGTTCCAACAGCAGCCTCCAATGCCAAATGCAAAGTGCGAGGCCTGCAAGTGCGCCAAGGACCCTAAAGACTAACCATCACTGGTGCTCCTGGAGCACCAAAAGCAAATTTCTCTTGCCAAAGGATACCCTAACTCAGAATTGTGTTTATTTAATTTTTTAAGTTATTGTTTGACCTTAAAAAATAATTTTAAAAAATTTAGAAAGGCTCTAATGGATAGGATTCTTTTTGCTGAGGAATGCAAAGTATATTTTTAGCTTTAAAGGGTATTTCGTAGTTTGTTGAATCTCTTTACCTTCTTTGTTTGGCCATTGTTTTTTGGCTTGTGGCACTGGCACTGGCCCACTCTCCACTCCTTTGGCCCCTTTTTTGGGTCTCCATCCATCCAAACAACCGCGGCTTGCGTTGATTGTTATTTTATTGCCCGCATAGAGTAGAACATCACACAGCCAGTCGAAAGCCAAAATTGTGTTTGCTGCTGTTTTGTGGTCGAAATCTCATTTTGCCAGCCAATTCCGCCCACCCCCCAGCACCACCCCCCCTCTGCAGCCATTAGGCGAGAAATTTTTGCAATTAATGTCTGCAGAAAAAGTTGCGTTAAACACAAACTTTCGATGGACGAAACAATAATTTGCAGCAATAAAAGTGTGTGAGAGGAGAAGGCAAACGGAAAGGGGAACTGGAAGTGGAAACGGAAACGGAAACGGAAGTTGGCCCCCCCCCCTCACCCGTTCCATGCATTCAAAATTGAGGCCATAAAACACTTGCAATACGCCAAAGAAGCCAATAAGCCAGGTTCGTGCTGGAGTCAATCAATCATGGATGGAGGCCATTGCATAGAACCCAAAATAATATAAACATTAATACTGTTATTGCAAACATGGAAACAGTAGCATCTAATTTCAATGCGATTTATTTGTAGACATCATATATTCATACGATTTTATGGCATATTTTAGGTGACAGGAAATAAGCCCAAGACCAGGCGTACATTTTGTTTTTTCGAAATAATGTTTTAATGCATTTCATTATCTTTTATCTAGTTAATACAAATGTACATACATAGGTTTGTATATGATGACACAAAATATTATATGCAGTTTTTTATAGTTTTATTTAAATACTATTTATATATTTATTTATTATAATTTAGTAACCAACAGAAGGTATATATAAGAAAAGGTTGGGGAAGGCATTTCCATATTGGAAATGAAATGTAATAAGTGTTTTTGATTTTTTTGTATGCAACAAAGTACTTATAAGCATTTAAAAATCTATTAAATATTTATTACAAATTCAATTCAAAATATATTCAAAATGTATTAAAAATCTATTAAATATCTATTAAAAATCTATTAAAAATCTATTAAAATTCTATTAAAAATCTATACAAAATCTATAAAAAAAAATCTATGAAAATTCTTTTTTAAAATCTATACAACATATATAAAAAATCGACGTTCTTCTATCTGTAATATCCATCTGTATTATATCTTATATTAATTTAAAACAAAAAATCTCAAAGATCATAAAACCTGTAACTACCAAAAACCTATCATAAAGTCTTACAACAATATCTTCTCACAATCGAAAAGCATTAAAATACCTTGGATTCTTGGCTTTTAAATGGTAAGCATTCCCCCTCCCTTCGGGCCAAATGTCAGTGGCGCTACATTATTATGCTCCTCTGCCACCTCCGACAACGTGTCATCAAGTTATTATGTTAGGACCCTCTACCACTCACCAGACACAGCAGCCTTGGCTTTGCGGCAATTCATTTAAATATGCAAATTAAGGGGCAAGTAATTAAATAAATTAAATGTTTTCGAGCCAAGCCGCAAATGCACAAAACTCATCTCCGTCTGCGCCTACTCGTCATCCGGTGTCCTGCCTCCTGCCGCCACGCTTCCATGTGCTAATTTTTGCATGTTGATTTAAATTAACATAAATAAACGAACGAGCAAATGAATGCCTGAGTGGGGTGTCCATGCCGGACATATGCATATTTAAGCAGCCTCCCAGACCCACACACACACACACCACTTGTCTGCATAATAAACAACAAATAATAATAATAATAATAATTGCAATTACACTCAACTCCTGTCTAAGCACTTGTTATTCGGTCAAGCCCTCAAATGGTTTTTGTTTGCATTGCCCATTAATCATGCTAATCGCCGAGGAATGTGTGTTGCCAGGCCCCTTTCAGAGCCAATTTAAAGCCATTTTTGGCCTATTTTGATTGCATCAGCTTCGGGCTTTAACTTTTGGCCTTGTTTTTAGACCTCAGCAAGGACCAAAGAAATTATCCAATGAATCGAGAAATTTTTGGCCCAAAAACAGATGGTCAGTAATTGCTAGATTACTTTCTGCTTGTCTTTGGGAAAGGGTAAATGGAATTTGTAGCTTCTCTAATTTGTTTCAGTGCATACACCAAGAGAAAATGGAGATTAAGAAACAAAGGGCTAAGGCTGGAATGTTGAAAACTAGTTTAAAAATTTATATTTTATACTAATATAATAACAAATAATTTCTAAATTAAAAATCTGATAATTTTACTCACCAAATTAGTGCAGAAAGATGTTTAGTTATATCCATAAAATCTTGTGGCTGGACAGGCTAATACCATCCCTGTTCCTTATGACAAATCCATCATTATTGAGGCCTTTCCCTGTCGTTTGTCCCCACCTGGAATGCATTAATTAGCGCCAGAGAGACCTCGATGACATCATCCAGTGGCTAAAGGAAGCTGACAGTTAGTGTGGCCACCTAATTGCCATTTAAGCAGCGCTACTTTTGAGCCTACAGTTTACATCTCCCAGCTTTCATCTTCCAGCTTTCATCTCCATGTGACCCTTACACCCATTGTCCTTGCCGGCTTTTTCCCGATTGCGGGAATGCGATAAGACGGGCAGGTCGGGTACATCCTATGGCATGACTATGGCAATGCCGCAGGCAGGATTTATGAGTCGACATCGCTTCCACTAAGCAGATTAAATGCTGTGCGCCCAGAGGCTGGTTGCCAGGCGACCGGGATCAGCCGCAATGAAAAAAAAAATAGGCAAATTCGCCGAAGGACTAACCATTTACCTCACCAAAATGAGGAAAACCTAAGGCACACACACACACACACACACACAAGAGAAAGGAAAAACCCACCTGAATAGGTGTGTGTGCTCCCTGCTACCCCCTCCTTGTGGACCCAAAAAATGTCTGGCTAAAACTTGCTCATGACATGCGAACAAACAAGTGCCATAAATAAATTTAAATTGCGCCAAAAATCGCACGCTATTATTATTATTTATTATGTAAGCAATTTGCTGGCATTTCTATATACACACAGAGGCGGTGTGTGTGTGTATGGCAGTAGGAAAAGTTTATTAGAACTTTGTCATAAAGTCAAAGTTCGACAACTTTAAGAGCCCGGCGAAACGGCAGTTGCTAGAATTTCTGGCATTTTTGTCCGGCATATAATAAAGAGAGAGTTAACTGTTCCATCAAAGGAGCAGGATTTGCAGGAAATATAACAAGGAGCCCAAGGAAACGGTCTAGCAGGTCTGCAAGTTGCAATTTAAATGTGCTTAAAGAAAGGATATTTCACTTCAAAGGATTTAAGACAGAAAGAAGCTATTTAAAAATGAAATTTAAATATAAATAAACTTTAAAAAATGTTAATGTTAAAGTCATCTAAAATATATAAATATAAAATATTTAACTTATTTACTTTATAATACCAAATAATATAATATCAAACTTTAAATGGCTTAAAAAAAGGATATTTGACTGCCAAGGGTTTGACGCAGAAAAGGGCTCTTTAAATTGGGAAAACAATAGTGTTGATTTTGCAGACAAACTTAAATTATATTTTAAATTATATTTAAAACCACCTAAAATATACATATTTATATTTGATATATAATATATTTTATTTATTACCATTTTTCCCAAAGCAGGCAATACAATAACCCAAACAATATATCTCAGAAAACATAAATCAAAGCTCTCGTAGTCACAGTTATTGATTTTATTTTCACTTTTTCAAATGTATACATGCACGCTCTATTCATAGACAATAAAAATAACTTGCATTTAAACACTCAGTTTACCGTATATTGTAGTTTTTTCTTATTTTTTTGTATAATGTTTTATGTGTATTATCTCGTTTGTGTGTCGTTTATATATATAGTACAATATATAGAATACAAAAATCATCTGCTCTCGAGTGAGTGGAACCGGGAACTTAAATGCATAGTACGAGTACCAGACCCCAACCAAAAACTGAACAATGATGAGGCTCCTCCATGATGAGAGTTTTAAGGAACCGAAAGATCTCCAAGAAAAAATGTTTCTTAGGGGAGATTTCTTTTGTGCTTTGACTGACTAACTTTGGATTTATTTTGGCTCAAAGGTGGCATTAACTATTTCCTATCACAAAATGCTCGGATTTGGTGTCACATTATCGTAGTCTGATATGTGTGTGTGTGT
>VNKB01011360.1:0-16426 GCA_008042735.1 Drosophila leontia
TCAAACTGTAAACATAATAAGTATAGGTAAAATGTAATGAAACTCTGTTTTGTGAGTGTTTTCAGCATTTAAATCTATAATATAAACATCGAAACCAATCTGCAAGGGTATACAAACTTCGGCGTGCCGAAGTTAGCTTCCTTTCTTGTTAAGATACAATTTTATAAACTCAAGGCCTTAAAAATATATTTCCAATAATCCAAAGCTTTATTTACTTTTTATAATATTGAGTAAATATTATTAATTATTACAATTATTATTAAAAAAATCAGCTTGATTCCCAGCACTTAGCTCTTTTCCCCAGTATAAATTCCCCTTAAAGAGCCTGAATTCCTGCACAATTCTAGGCTCTAACGTTGTCATCGCATTTCGCTACCCGACTGGCAGCTAATCAAATTTTACACACTGGACTAAAGGGGTCAGGAAAAAGGGTAAGGGCAGGGGGAAGGGAAAAGGAAAATGGGGTTGTGGGTTGTCCGCGCAACGGAAACTTGTTGACAAGAGTCCTTTGCCGCTCGGCTACTGCAAAATGTAATTGGCCGCGTTGCAGGACGCGATGGGTGCTGTAGGTTAGATGGCAAAAAAGGACCTGCAGGCCAGATGACAGCGTTCGAAATTAACAAAAAATAAATGAAAAAATGCACAAAAAATTCTAACAAGGTATATCACCCTTGGCTGGCATAGACAATCGAATTTTGGAGCTTTGATTTTAAGTGGAAAAGGCCAGGAAAAATAGGACAAAATACTATGCCACATGGAAAAGCGTTTTTTGTATGAGAATATATGAAATAAGGATGTTTTTTAGGTATAGAAAATACTAAACAAAATAATAATATAATATTTTCTTTTTAAATTTAAAATTTATTTACTTTTTAACTAAACTGAAAAGTATATATAAACTTAAATAATAAAGAAAATTCTATAGAAACTGGTTTGAAAAAATCTGAAAAGCTTTACAAATATTTTCCCTTCACTTCCTGCAAATATATATAAATCCACAATTTATATGTAAGCCAAATAAAAAAAATGCCAGCGGCCAAGCCAGTAGACAACCTGTTGACGGAAATCGCAACGGCTGCCAGTTCCTCTCTTACATAAATATATATATATAAATATATATATATATATAACCCTCTTCATTGTCGTTTATTTGGAGCAATTTCCCCTTAAAATCAATATAAAAGCCGAAGGGGCCCTCAGCCTGACAAGCAAAAACACACAACAAGCTAACAAACCCAAGAACACACAATGCTAAAAACGCAAAACGAAGACAGCAAAATACCCTCAGGTAAATTAGAAAGGAACAACAAACTCGCACAAAGACGAGGAATCATAAATCGTTATAAATAATGTTTGAAAAATGTATGTGGCAACACATCAAAATTCACATATTTTTGGCACAACAATGAGGCACACACAAATTACGGCGAATTATGTTAAGCAAACCCAAAGGCAGCCCGCAGAAAATACGCACAGTGGCAATGACAAACAGGAAGCTGATGAACAGGAAGCGGAAGTAAAATTGGTACAGGTAGCCAGAGAAAAGCAGGGTTGAAAACGGGGGAATCTATATTTAAACGCGAAGGGTATTTTTTGATATAATAAATAGTGATATATAAAAAAAAATTCATAGAAAAAATATTAAAAATATAACAAAAATATAATAAAAATATAACAAAAATATAAAAAATAAATAAAACAATATAGTTAAAAAATATATATCAATTAATTTTTAAAAAATATATATTTAAATATATTAAACAAAAATAAGAAAAATATATATTTAAAAATATAAACCAAAAATTCAAATGTATATTTGTTAATCTACATTTAGCTCAGCAAACAATATTAATTATTTTGTTTAATTTATTCTAAATAATATTTACAAATTAAGAAAACATTTATATATGTCTTACTTGTAAACATATTTAAATACTTTCAACCTGAGTAATCATTTACAGAACCCAAAAATTTTAATTTTACACTTAAAAATCTATTTATAAAAATGAAATTCACTGGGAAAACATTTGAGAAAATATTGTTTTTCACTTATGTGGGTAATTTTCAAGAGAAAACTATTTTTAAAACATATTATATATATAGTATATACCTTTTACTGTGCCTTCCCAAGACTTTTACAAATTCCCCGACATTAGAAATTTGTGACAACATTTTCTAAATGACACTAAAATGTCTCCCTCTTGACACCTTTTTGGCTTTACCTTGGCCATATTTTCGCAAAGCCATTAAGCCCGGCTGTAAACTCTTCATATTTCCTTATGATATCATCATCATACCCAGGAAAAATCTTTATGTTTCTGGCGAGAGCACACAATAACTTTTTTAATGAACATCGTTAGGCTGTGGCGACGTCGGCGACAGGGCAATGTAGTAACAATAACGACCACAAATCAGTTTTCATATTGTCGAATGCCCTTTGGGCGAACAGTCCTTCCCCCTAACATTTCCACCTGTTTTCCCTCGTTCATTTTCCAACCCCCCTCGTCCCCATCTAATAGGTCTCTTAGTTCTGCTGTTGACCCTTGGGCGGGCGCGTGTCCCTGTGTGTGTGTGAATTTAATTTGCCTTCTAATTTGTATGAATACATTGTTTGTGTGTGAGTATGGTTTTTCCCGCCGTGCAACCCTTGCCACTTCCCCTAACAAAGCTCAACAGCTTCCGTTTCCGTTTCTGTTTTTTTTTTTTACCTTCTTTGGTGCTGCTGTTGAAAATGTGAATTAAGGTGTGGGAAATGTGTGGAAATGTGCGGAAAATGAAGGGATGGGGTCTCTGTAAGTCTGCTGTATAAGTGTTACCAGCTCGCTGAGCACTCGAGCAGCGACAACTATAATAATAACAGCACCAACAACTGCCAAAAACACTGCAGAAAAATGTGGTTTCAAGATTGAGAATGACTTTTAAGTCTTGTTTTTAATTAAATTAGTAAATAAATACTTAAACTTTTTAAATATTTGAAGAAGTTTAGGAATATTTTATGCAATTTTTATTTTGTATTGGTTTTTCTACCTGGCATACTGAGCGTATACTTGATATTTTGCTATGTAGTTCGACGAGGCTAAATTTAAATTCTAAATGCAAAAATAAAAAAATAAGATTAACAACTACAATTTTAATTGTGTTTATTATAAATGTTACAATTTGTGCTTTCGTGTTCGTGTTATACACTGCGTATACTTGATTTTTTTGTTAGTTCAACTTTGTAGAAAATTCTGAAAATAGAAAGGCAACAAAGGAAATATAGCCAATAATAATTATTAACACAAAATTCAATTAATATAATTAATTGTATTAAAAACGTTTTATTTGTATTACCGTGCGTATATGTACTTGTTATTTTTGTCTTTTCAACTCTCAGAAAAAATAAGATATAAAAAAAAGACATAATTACAGTGAAAAAAATACAATAAATAAATAATAAAATATTTTTCAAACGATTTCTTTATACCTATATATATATACAAATACTTCTTTATGGTATACCCTGCGTATACTTGATATTTTTTCTCTGTAATGCGCTAGTTACGCCTGTCTGCCGCCAGATCTAGGATAGAGCTGAGGCGGGGGTGGGAACCGGGAAATGTAGCAGAAAACACTTCATAATTTAATTAGTGCCGGCAGCCTCGCTCCCATTTCCAAACAGATTGAGAGAAACACCAAGGCAGGTGAAAATAGGTTAAGAGACAGGCCGAATAAATAACTTGATTAATAGTTATAATAAAAACAATCTCACGCACGTTCTCGTGTCAAGGAAAATGCAATGAGAAGATGGGGGGGAAAAAAATCAGCACTCTCGTTGGAAAAGACAAAGAAGCAATTCCCTCAAGGGGTTAAAATGAAAATTCCGCTCACTGACATAGAAACCTAAGCAGAAAGCGGGCGGAACAAAACCAGAAAGCGAAGGAATATGAAATTCTGTCAAGGGGGAGTGAAAAACCAAGAAGAAAAAGGCCACAACAAACGGAAAAGGAAATTGAGGCGAGGCCATGTGAGGTGAGGTGAGGCGAGGGAAATAGAAAAGCGGATTAAAGTGAGGCAAAATCTAACGCAAAGTGAAGCTATCAAAACGGGGAGAAAGGAGGAGGCACACAGAAAGATGAGAAATGTGAATGGAAATCGCTAGACATGACTGGGGAAAATTGTGGCAAAAAGAAAATCAGACTCACAAAGCTAACTAAAAACAGTGCCATAATGAAAAACAAAGTTTAGGTCAATTTGTAGATTTGAAAGCTTGAAATTTCCGCATGTGAACTTACAGTGCATTCTGTACAAAAACTCAACACCAGTGGTATCATTTCCCACAGAAAGTAAACAAAAAATTGCTGGAAATGAAAACAAACAAGGAGAGGAAATGAAAATGAAGATGGTGTTTTGAAGTATTTTTTTCTTCTTTTTATACAACAAATTTTGGAAGCAGGGACACGTGCATTTTCCACTGACATTTGATTTGTTCATGCCCACATTCAGTTCATGTTTCTTTCATAATTTTAATTGCTCCATTTTCCGGTCGACTGATACGCTTCGAATTTATTTAAGACGGAAAGTTTTCAAGAAGAATTACTTTTTATTGCAGTGCTGCCAACTTGTTACAAAAGAAAACCTAGGAATGCCAATCTTGTCTACAATTAGAGTAAAACTTTAATTTGGAAGAACTATATAGGGCATTGTTTTGTATTAAAGAAGATATTAAATAATGTGGTCGAAGTCTACGTTTTTATTTCGCCAGGTATGGCTGCCAACTTATTCCTAAAAAAAATCTCAAGGAATGTCAATCTAGTTTCCAATAAAATTAAAACTTTAATTTGAAAAAAAATGCATAAGAGTGTTGTTTTGTATTACGAAAGACATTAATGAAAGTTTTAAGGAATTAAATTCAAATTCCTTAAGGCCGCCCTGCCAACCCGTTGTATTTAAGGTCTTTAACGGCCGACCTGCCAACTCGCTGAATGAAACATGAGCGGGGCTACTAAATAACAAAAAAGGACACTGTATCACTTGCTTGAGTTCCACTCGGGTCATAAGCCAAGAGCCGCTGCAAGCGTAACAAAGAGCAAACAAGCGCCGGAAAGGAAAGTGGAGAGACAACAGACACACATACACACAGCCACTCATTGTTGCTGTCTACTTTCTTACACTTTCCGCCCTTCCTTTCACCTTTCACCCAGACTTTCAGGCCGCCCTTTTGCCTGTTTCGCTTTCATCTTTCGGACAGGTGGCCACTGGAGCATACAGTGTGTGTGTGTGTATGAGTGCTCCTCCTTTGCACTTTTGCCTACTTTTTGGGATATTTTTTGTTGCGTTTCCTCTTGCTCTCCATCTCATATTTATATTTGCTTTTGCTTTAGTTCGCTTACTCCTTGTTATTCATTGAATTATTATGTAATTGCCCCAAAAGAGCAGAGCACTGGGAATCCCCGGGGCGTGCGGAGCTGAACAGATTGCCATCAGGAACATGTTAAATCGCCTTAAAAGAAATGGCACAATTTATCGTATGTGTGTGCGAGTGTGTGTGCCAGAGCCTGAAGTGCCTATAAATATTTTGATAGCAGAATAAGCAGCGACGGCAACAACAAAAGCGCCGCACAAAAATGAGCAAAGCCAAAAGCAGACACTCACCTGTCCAGGCTCCCATTCAAAGCGGAGAGCCAACCGATAAGGTCACCACCGCCACAGGCAGCACTCGCTAAGGGTAAAAGGCAGAGAGTTGTATTATATTGTGCCATAAACCTTGATTATGGGAATGTTAACAGCTGTGAAAACTAGGCATTCATAATAAGCTAAATATAGTAAACAAAGTAACTGCTAGAAAGGCTTTTAGTTGTTAATATTTTAATTTATAAACATTTTTCTAGACTTTAATTTAAATAATGTAAAAAAGATATTTCTGTAAAAAAGAAATTTCTGTGTATTTTTGTGATATTTTCCCCACCCATATTAAAGTTGTAACTGCAATTCTTTGATAACTTGTTCTACCAATTTCCTCCTTATTGGTTACTCACTGCAATTGTGCTAGCGGAACAATTTGCCACAATGGCTTGCCCCGGCTTCCTGTCACCCTTTTCCTTCCACATTCACTGGCAAGGCAAATGTTTGAAATGCGTTGCCTGGAAGTGTTTGCACTGCGTGTGTGTGCGAGTGTGTCATAGATACAAGATACTCATACACCCATCCCCTCGGTACTCATCCGAGTTTTGTGGGGAAAGATCAACATCACATGCCAGAGCCAGAGCCAGGGAACTCCGCTTTAAAGCCGGCATATTTCCACCATCGATTTTGCATTTTTCAGGGGGAAAAAAAAAAGAAAAGTAGAAGAGAGAGAAACACACTTTTTGGGGTCAGCTTTTGTGATTCCATCGGTATTCTTATTCAACCACTTTTCTGTGCTGTGGGATCCTGTCAATAGTTAACCTCCTTGGAAATTGCCCAAAAAATGTTGCATGCCATGTTGTGACCTCACTTTCTACCCACTCTCTTTCTCTACCGAATATTTCGACTGACTGACTGCCTGAATGACTGATTGATTAGGGGCGTGGTCCGCGGTAGGCGGCAGCATAAGTTGCGTGCCAAGAAGTTGTTTCGCCTCAAACTGAAGTTGCTCCGCAAATGTTTCTATTATGGAAATTAATGGCAACTATCAGAAAAACTAAGTGGGTAAAAAGATCGATGCCAGCAGGTGGGAAATATTTTAAATTTTTCTCTAAAGAAAATACCAGGGAAAATATTAAATGCTTTAAAATAGTATCAACTTCATGAAAAGCTAGCAAATGTATTTAATTATAGTTAAATTACAATAAATTTAACAAAACTAAGATCCCTGATACACTGTACAATTTGATTACCATTGCTGTCATACTCAGCTGGAAAAAAATCCAGGAAAATCCTTTGAATTAACCCTTAAACAGAAAAACAACTCATTGCCCAAAGGCAAACACAGAATCGCAGGAATTAATATAAATACGGCTAAGAGCTGCAAAGAGAGCAACAAGTGTAAAAAAAAAGGGGAAAACATATTCATTTTCATTTTCATTTAACCCAAAAGCCAAAACACGCTTTTGAGAAGTTTTTAATACATTTTTTTGTCACTCGCGGGCACAAAAACAAAAGTCAACTTATCCGACAAAAAAAAAGCGCTGTCACAAACAATATATATCTGCATTTATTTGAAACTTTCATTTGATATATCCTTTAGCAGTTGATATTTCCCATTGATTCCATTTTCATTTCCATCCCAACCAGGCTGACCTTAGACCTTAGGGCGAAGAGCAGACCCAGGCCTTAAGCATCATCATTAAATTGGTTTTGCGGCTTTTGTGGTTGAACTCCACATCATTGTCTTCGAGGTATCCTTGGGCTGCTTGGGCTCCTTGGTCTCCTCTTAAGCTCCTTCGATTTTAAAGCGACATCACGCACAAATAAATTAAGCAAATTTATGGCCGGCCGACCTGTGACCCCACCTTAACCCACCCAAAAGCCACCCCATTAACCCATCTTGTGCCCTTTACTTTCACGTGCTACACTGAGCGAGAGTTTGGAAAGAATTGGAAATATATTTGATTGGAATTTAGACTTTCTTTTATACCATAATTCTTTTATTCCATTATTCTTCTCCAATATAAATTTTTTTATAATTTCATCTATACTTCCTTTCTCATTATTTTCTATACTTTCTTTCCTACTTTGTTCTTATCAATTCTTCAATACTTTCTTCTATATTTTCTTTCACACTTTCTTTAACTTATTCTTCCATAAATTCTTCTATACTTTCTTCTATACTTTCTTCTTTACATTCTTCTATACTTTCTTCTATACTTTCTCCTATGCTTTCTTTTATAATATCTTCTATGCTTTCTTCTATACTTTCTTCTATACTTTCTTCTATACATTCTTCTATACTTTCTTCTATACTTTCTTCTGTGCTTTCTTCTATACTTTCTTCCATACTTTTTTCTATACTTTCTTCTATACTTACTGTGATACTTTCTTCCACAATTTCTTCCACACTTTCCTTCCTTTTTTCTTCTCCATTTTCTTCAATATTTGTCTTCCTTTTAAAATCCCAAAATATATATCCTTTATTGACAGTTTTCCACTTTAACTTTTCTCTTAATTTCCACCGTTCCCATTGATGTTGTCGCTGGCGTGTTGATTTTTATTTGGCTTAGACATTAGACTAAGTACTTAGGGAAAAAGAGCTCGGGAAAACGGCAAACAATTTCACCATTTTCCCCCACGCCGCAGTTTTCCGCCATCTCAGCCAGAACTTGCTTTTTTCGCTTGGCTTTCCCTGTCTTTAATTCCGTTCTTGGCTTTGACTTTGGCCTTCGGTTTGTGTCTTTGATTGTCGTGTTACCTTAAGCTGCCACGCCCCCCCCCCCCATCGCCGCCCCCTTCTGTTGCCTGCAGCTTAAATAGGCTTAAGTAATGTAGCCGGAAGTGGGTGGGTGGGGGAGGGAAAATGGTAAAATGCTGAAATGCTGAAATGGGAAATGGAAAATGCTACTCTCGCTGGAGCACTGACTCTGGCCTTCCATTAATAATGGAAGTTTGATTAAATTGCGAGGACAAAGTTCAGAGTCCTCCTCTGGCCTTTTACTCATCCCTTTTGCCACCTGCCAAATAATAAAAGACAAATTCACACAAATTAGCCAATGTGAGTGAGTGGTGGTGGTGCATCCGTTTCGGCATCCATATTTTCCCCTACGGTAAATGCAATTTTCCCGCCGGCCGTTGAGAGATAGAAAACCCATCCGCGCTCTATGCAAAATGCATTAAAATTCTCTTACACCAGCCAAATTCACTTAGTCCCGGCCTGATGAGCACACAATGATGCAATAAGCCTGGTCAAGGGGGGAGGAGGGGCTTGGAAAATGGCGACGGAAAAACTCAGCGGGCAGCAGCCTGATTTGCCATCGAAAGGCGATGGCTCTCAAAGAGTTAGAAAGCTGTCTAAAATTAAGGCACTTCCAAGAGGATATGTGTTTAGTTATTTTATTTATTTATAAATTATAAAAAAAGATATAAAAGTAATTTAAAAATACAGAAATATTTAAGAATTATAATCAGTATAATCAAGGGTATCTAGGCTTGTTTTTTGCCAATTTTATATTTTTTCACTAGCTAAACTCCTAAAAAAAATTATAATCTTAATGAATAAATAAAATATAACTAATTTATTCAATAATTAATATTTTTATGCAACTAATTTCTCAAATAAAAAGAAAAAAGGCCTAAAAAATATACCTAGAAATTCAGCTTTCTTCATTTACCAAAATAGCTGAGGCTTTTCTGCCTGATATTTACCAAATGACACAACACACACCTTTACACACCTGTAAATATTCGGGCGGTCAAGGTCAGCCTTGCGCTGACATGCATTAAAAATAAAACCTCACCAAATTGACTTTGATGGCAGCGCCAACAGTGGAAAAGTGCATTATAATCTGTAAACTAAAAATGTGGCGACAAAACAAAAAATTACCCATCCGCCCTGTTGACCTTTTCGGTAACCATTGCCTACTTTTTGGGGAAATGGGGGGGGGGGGTAAATACAACAAAAAATGCAGAAACGTTACTTGGCCAACTCAATTAAAGTCGTCAATAATGCATTATAATTGAACAATTTCCCAATGGCGTAATTGATACCGAACGGTTATTATGATCGAATCGAATTCAATCGAAATCGAATTAATCTAATGGCCCAGCGCTTAAAATTGATTACGACTTGGTATTTATGAGGGCAGGCTGGAGGGAATCAAAACCGCTTTCTGATCTAATTTTAAAGGTAATCGATTAATGCGTAATGGCAAATTCAAAATACCAAAGTCATTAGGTAGCCAGAGAGAAAATATAAATATTTATGGCCAGTTAATTTGTTTCTAATTAAAAGATTTAAACCTTAGGAACACACATATTTTGCTCTGCCAGATCTGATTACATTTAAGAGGCCTCCATTTTCCATTCTCTTTGATTTCCTTAAAAAAAAGTTTTCTTTTTTGCAACTCCTTCGACCTGGAAAGCCATTGTGTTGGCCTGCTTTTTATCCTGCTTCGTCCTTTCCCTTTGCTCTCGTTTTTTATCCCCTTAAACGTTAAGAAATTCATTGGGCGAGCATTGAAAGTGAAGTTGATATATGGCTAATGATGTTGACATGTGTGTATGTGTTCTTGTTGAGCGCGGAAAAGCCAAGGAAAAGTTAAGGAAAAGCCATTGTTAACTCTGCCAGCACACCACACGGCGGACGGGAGGCGTGGCAATCAACACATGAAGCTTATTGCTTTCGCCTTGTTTGCTGTAAATGCAAATTGGTTTTGTTGTTGTTCCTCGTGTTGGCTGGCCAATTGTTTGGGGTTTTTCCACCATTGTTCTTGTTGTTGTTTTTCCTGGGTAAAAATCAAATCAAATATGCACTCACTCACCCCATATAAAGTGTAATAAATAACGCTACAAATGAATGATTTCCCCCTAAGCATTGTAGGTAATGTGCAATCGCGTATATCGATTGCAAAATTGTTGTAATTGCAGCCCAATATTTATACTATATATATAGACATATTTATGTATATATTTGTATATAAATCTTGATTTGATTGAACCACAGTTACAACTTATTTTGTACCCTTTAAAATGCAATTACTTAGGCAGTCATGCCTTCTTTTCGAAATGCCTCGAAAAGGGACCACAGGGAAAGTGTCAACAGGTCGTTTGAGCAGGATAGAAAGAGTCCAAAGAAGACAAAGACAAAGACAGAGAGAGAGAGAGAGAGAGAGGGAGATAAGCAGCTAGGAGACACGCATTTTGCCTAAGGCAAATCCTTTTCCTTTTGACCCCTATTCAATTTTTATACAGAAAAAAATGTGTACATAATTCTAAAGACTAAAAAAATATATATATCCAAAGATATCAAGCAGAAAAAGATAATATAAATATATATATAACAAATAATAATAAAATAATATCATAAATATATATTTTAAAATATTAAATGTATGTATATTGTAATATATACAAAATATTTCAAGATACATATCAAGTTTCTATACTTTTATTTCTTTAAAAAATATTTGTATAGGCTAAAAAAAATTATTATAAATATATTAAAATAAAAAAAAAAGATATTTTAATATTTATAAATATATGAAAAGATATATTTTAATATATAAAAATTATTTCAAGCTAATTTTCCTATTTCTATACCTTTACTTCTTTTACAAATATTTTTATAGGCAGACAAAATAATATAAATAAATAAATGAAGCTCTTTACTTTACTCTCTCTTTATGCTTAAAATAAATCCCTAAATAATTATTATATTTTTTCGTTCAGTGCACATTTCTAGTCGAACCTTTTGGGGCTCTAACTGGCTGGCATTGTCGTCATTGTCGTGCCATTTCTCAGGCAACTAAGCAAGCGAAGGAGGTATTCATTTGCATAAAATTGCAGTAACATCCATTCTGCTCTCTCTCTGTGTGTGTGTGTGTGTGCACACATATGTACATACCTGTATGTGTGTATCTTGCCGGCCATTTGTCGCAGTGTGCGTGACTGTTGCACAAGATGCGGGACTATTGTTGCTATTGCTGAGTCGCCATGGCATGTGACAGTCATTGCAACTAAGCGTGTGGGGTTGACCTTCAATTGTCCGACAATTTTTTGGTAACTGCCAAGCAGTGACTGGGCCAAAAAACGGTGACTTTGTCACTGTTAAAAGGGTAGTTAACAGGATAAGAAGGATATTTAAAGTCAGAACTAAGTTGAAATTTGAAGTAAAAGCAAAGTTAATTTATTGAAATCTATATAGTTTTTATTAATTAATAAGTATAAATTATGGCTGATTAGCCCTTTACTTATTCAAAAAGTAAACTAAAAAAACCATGACAGCTAAAGTTTTTTCCTGATTTTCCTGGCTTTCCTTTGCCTGCATTTTCCCCTTTCTAATGCTAAAACTGTGACGATTTCAAAATAGAAAAAAAAAGAATTAATAGTAGTAAAATCACACTCAATGTGATTGCTTATTGATTTCTTTGGCATAAAGGAAATATCCTGCTCGGGAAAATGCCAACGGACATTGGCTGAAATCTCCAGGGACAACATCCTTTTTCCTGTTTTCGCAATTCCAGCTGTTCTTCTTCTTTTTTTTTACACTTTTCCTTGCACTTCAATTAAAATCAATTAGTTGCCAGTGCCAGGAACGAATGGAAGTGAAACGGATGAGCAAAAGGAATAGGAACAGAAAGGGAAATCAAAGTCACGGTTGCACTTAAAGTCAGTTCATTTAATGGCCTACACTGTAGGAAAAATAGAAAATTAAGTTCAAGATTTTAGACATTTTTTAAAGAATATTTTAAAATTTAAAATGATTTTTTATTTAAATTATAAAAAATAAAATTTGTAACTAGAAGTCTTCAAGCAACTTAATTGATTTATTTTTTCAAGGTGTAAGCCTTTCAATTAGCTGCTGTAAAGTGCAAGGAACAGCTTTCAGCTGAACGGCAGGAAAAATGGCAGCCGGAAAATAGAAAAGGGGCATGGAGTCACGGTCACGGTTCACAGGTTAATTATGCAGCTTGTTAAGGCGCACCCGCAAAACAAAAAAAAACGAAAACCCAAAGCCAAGCTCCAAAAAGAACACACTAAAAAAAACCAAGGGAAAAACAAAAATGTTTCCGCACAAAAAATAAAAACAAGAAATTTTGGCCAAAGGCACTGGCAAGAGGGAAATGGAAAATGGGGGATCCTGTATGAAAAGGAAAACGTGGGGGGAAACATGTTGCGTTCGAGTTCGAAGCAAACTTTTTTGGATTTTCCCTCATTTTTCTTTTTTTTTTTTTGTGCGCCACGAAGTTTATTAATGAGCTTTCCCCCGAAACGATGCGATATATATGTGTGTGTGTGTATAAAGTATGTGTGAAAAACGCGGAAATCAGCGTATTTTAAATGACATTTAATTCGCTTTGCTTAAGTCCTCAAACCGTTTAAGCTCATATTAAATATTTCCATGTCTTTTTTAAAGAATTTTTAATAGTTTTAATATTTTATTTATTATTTATTTATTAGTTTTAATAAATGTTTATGGAGTTTTTGGGAAATATAATACAGAATGATAATTTGGAAGCTGTTTGTAGCGGACTTATTGCCGGAAAATTATATACTTATTCTATGAAATTCTTGGCTTTTTGGTTGTTTTCTTCAAGAAACTTGTTTTCCTTATAAAATATTTAGGGCTGTTGTTTAGCTTATAAAATAATTAGGTTTCAATGTTTTCAAATTGAATTTGTTTAAGGAAAAGCAATTATTTACTTGTTGTCACTGGTTTTTCACTCTCGAGAGACTTTCCCTTGATATTTTCACATGTTCCTCGAGAGATTCCTCTGATTCCATGGCCATCAATTAAGTCGCCAAAAACTAATATCACCCTTTGACTCCCCCTACCCCAAAAAAAAAAAGTATGCAACGCATTGAGGCAAGAGGGCAAGCGTGTGTGTCACACACTCGCGCAGAGAAAATTAAAAGCATAAATTCTGTTCCCCAGAAAACGTAAAAAAAAAAAGAAAGAAACACAACCATGTCCAGCGAAAGCAATGGCGGAGCTGCAGGAGGAGTAGGAGGAGCACCGCAGGCACCGCCACAGTACATCATAACCACGCCCAGCGAAGTGGATGCCGACGAGTTCGGCTCCCTGGGCGAGCTGCAGCTGGATCTGGGCTCCCCCGAAACGCAGATGATGCAGAGCCAGAAGTTTGCCAGCTCCAGCACCACCAAGGTGGCCACCAGATCCTACTCGATGACCAGCAGCAGTTCCAGCGGTCTCTCGGCCATGCAGCAGATGCAGCAACAGCAAGTGCAGCATCAGCAGCTCCAACAGCAGCTGCAGCAAACGCAGCAGACACAGCAACTGCAGCAGCAACAGCAGCAGTCGCAGCAGCAAATAACCCAGCAACAGATCAAGCAGACCCAGCAGATCCAACAGTCACAGAAGATCATCTCCAGCTCCACGAGAAGCCAGAGCCTTCAGTCCAGCTCTATACTTGGTGGCGAGGTGACCCTCAGTGGGGGCAACCAACTGCTGGCCAGTGCCTCGGCCGCTTTGGCCCAGCAGCTCAAGGCCCAGAGTTCCACCTCGATAATAACCAGCAGCGAGCAGAGGACCAGCACCAGCAGTAGCAGCAGCACTCGGTATATGGCCAGTGGCTCCTCGGCAGTACCAGTGGGCAGCAATAGCAACAACAACAATAACTCCTCCTCCTCCACCGCCACCACTTCAACAGCAGCACCATCGGCAGCTCCGGGAGGCAAGTCACGGTTCCAGAGCTTCCTTCAGCAGCCAGAGGGTTCCCATGGCTTTCTCACCGCCCACCAGAAGCATGTCCGGCAGTTTGTACGCTCCACCTCGGCCCACTCGGAGGCGGCAGCTGGGGTGCCGGGTTCATCCCGGCCCGAGAAATGCATAAGGAGCGCCTCCACACAGATCGATGATGCCGCCGTTGAGGCTGGTAGCCTACAGGATAGCAGCTCCACCGGTGGCTCCATGAATCTGTCCATGAGCAAGCTGGGACTGCAGCAGTCCTCCTCCATATTGATCTCCAAGTCGGCGGAGACCATCGAGATGAAAAGCTCGTCGGCGGGCATGCGCACCCAGCTTACACTGAGCGGTGGCTTCCTGGCTCCGCCTGGGAACCGCAAAATAACCATTCTGAGCCCCATCCATGCACCGCCCGGTCTCCACGAGATGCTGCGCCGGGCCCAAGGACGGTCGCCGCTTTCGCCGCGCATCAGTTTCCCGGGCAGTGACACCGATCTCTTTGGGTAAGTGTGAGTTCATCTTTCAGAGATTTATTTTTAAAAAGAAAGGTGAGAACCCAACTCTAAACTATTGCTGGTTTTGTAGATTATTGGCTTTGGAGGGTATATGGTGTATGAATATAGATGGAGATAGGGAATGTACCTTGTGTCTATATCTTTTGTATGTATTTTAAATTAGTTTGAAATCGGAGAAGAGGAAACTTGTTTACCTTTCATAGCCACATTGCAAACTTGGCTGTGATTCATTGTTTCCAGTGCCGAGATACATTCTTGGAGTATATGCAGGATTGTAATCAAAATTTCACATTTCCAGCAAAAGGAAACTTTTCTAGGGGTCACCCAGGTGGGTTCAGGTGCACACACACACACACGTCAATTAATCGGGAGAAAAGCCGGGCTCAGACTGCGGCTGCGGCGGCACAGGTGCCTCTATTTATAGGTAGCTGGAGAGAGAGGGGTAGATCGAGAGAGTGTGAGGGAGAGACAGAGATAGATCGAGGGAGCGAGAGAGGTCTATCGAGAGTGAGAGAGAGAGGTAGATCCAGAGAGTGAGATAGAGAGTGGTAAATCAAGAGAGTGAGATAGAAAAAGGTAGATCGAGAGAGTGAGATAGAGAGAGGTAGATCGAGAGAGAGAGTTAGATCGAGGGAGCGAGAGATGTCAATCAAGAGTGAGAGAGAGGTAGATCGAGAGAGAGAGAGTTAGATCGAGGGAGCGAAACTGCGACTGAGGCTGCTGCAGCAGAGGTGCCTCTATTTATGGATAGCTAGAGAGAGAGAGAGAGAGAGAGAGAGAGAAATAGATCGAGTGAGGGAAAGAGAGAGAGAGAGATAAATTGAGGGAGCGAGAGAGGTCAATCGAAAGCGTGAGTTTTTCGGAGAACCTAACTCCAAACTCTTGCTGAAACTTACTCCCTCGATTGACCTCTCTCGCTCCCTCGATCTCCCTGTCTCTCTCGATTGACCTCTCTCGCTATCCCTCTCTCTCTCTCTCTCTCTCTCTCTCTAGCTACCTATAAATAGAGGCACCTGTGCCGCAGTGGCCTCAGTCTGAGCGCGGCTTTCCTCCCGATTACTTGACATGTGTGTGTGTGTGTAACCGAACCCATGTGAAATTTCGAGTACAATCCTGCATACACTCCAACGATGTATCTCAGCACTGGAAGAAATACATCATCGATGAATCTCAGCCAAGTAAGTTATTTCCTTAATAAACAAGAAAGGAAGCTAACTTCGGCACGCCGAAGTTTGTATACCCTTGCAGATTGGTTTTGATATTTATATTATAGATTTAAATGATGAAAACACTCACAAAACAGAGTTTCATTACATTTTACCTATACTTATTATGTTTACAGTTTGAAAGTTACAGTTTTACATTCCCAGTTTTACATTTTCTCTACATCTACCAATCGGTTTATATGGCAGCTATATGATATAGTTGTCCGATTTTTATAAAATTTATACCAAAATTCTAGAATAATAAAATAAGCTTATATCTCAGAGTAGATAAACATACGTTGAAAAACAACGAAACTATATTTTTTTTTCCTATTTATTTCTCGACCGTTCCTATGGCAGCTATATCATATAGTCGACCGATTTTCATA
>VNKB01011361.1:0-12782 GCA_008042735.1 Drosophila leontia
CTATAAATAAATGCAAAAAAAAAAAAATCGAAAAAAAAAAGTTGCCCAATGAGAAGACCCCCTTAAATATTTTAAAAGTTATGTTTTTCGATATTTTAAGATCAATATATTACTATATTTTCTAAATGACATTTAGCAGGATATTTTTTATAAGTATCGAATCGAACCTTCCTTATCGATATACTTTGTTAATCAGCATAGGAAACCTCGAGCCTCTCTTTATTTATATTAAAAAAATAGGTGATATCCCACCTAAGATCGACTTCCAATTTAATCCCAGTGTATAGATACATTTCTATCTTAAAGCTGTATGCCCGCAACAACTTTCCTTGTTGGCCAAAGACAAATTCAGTCAATTACTTCATTATGCGTTGAGGTTTTTGGGTTCGTCTGGCTGCCTCCAGTCTTGTGCTCCCTACCTCCAACCTCCTGTCCCCCTCTCTGAATTGAATTCCGTCTCCTTGGGGAGGAGGAGGAAGCGAGCAGGGAAAAGGTCCTTTCTCGGCTGTCTGCCTGCTGTCGTCTGTCATCAGGTGAAAGGCAAATAAAACGTCAATTTGTATCGCCAGTTGTGTCCTTTTCTTATTATTCATATGCATATTACACACATTCGGAATTTATTCATGCCTTCGCCCGCCGCCCCCCTGGCAACCTTTTTATGTCAATAATCATTTACATGTTTATCTAATTTGGCCGGGATTTTTCGTCCGTCTCTGTCGCAGTTTCAACTTGAACTTGGAGTGAAATTCATTTATTGCTACGCAAAAGTGGGCCACGACACAGATATATATGTACACCGATCTCTCAGATACAAATCGTTTCCTCTGCCAATAAAAAACAACAAAAAACGAGTTGGTGCAGGGGGAAGTTGTAAAGCGGCCGAAAAAAAAAAGAAATATTAAAACCGAGCCAATGCCAATGAAACGAGCAACTTTGTCGGTGTGTTGGCCGCCTGTCATCGCAAGTGTTGTGGCAGCAATTATTGCTGTTTCCGTATGCGAATTTTCATTTTGACAGGCCCGAAAGGCACACAGAAACTGCACGTCGCATAGAGGATATATCCTGAATTATTCTTGGTTCGCTGACTGCACACACTGCCTGAAATCGATAAAGTTTCGTAGAGGAAACATTGACTCATAAATACATAGAAACAAGGGAGATATTAATGCAGACTTTGTAAATAAAAACTGGGACATTATCTTGTGACTATATAGCTTTTAAGATTATATAGGCTTGAAAAACAGATTAATATTTTAAATAAATTAAAAGCAACCTTTAAATTTTGTAGATAATAAATACATATATGAAAAATTCAGTCTTAACAGAACCTAATTCTAAAATGCTTTCAACCCCAACTAGTAAATATTTAATATATATTTTATTAAATCAAACTGTGCCTCCAAATGAAGAACTCAACCAACCCAAGTAACTACCCTTTTATCCGAAGACAATAACTCTATCGCGGGCAGCGCGTGTGTCTGTGTCAGCGCCACGTTACGTTCTTGACATTTTGTTTAAAATGTTTGCTCTGCATTTTGGCGACTAGCCGCAACTCCGGTTCAGCTTTCAGCTTCGACGGGTTCTAATAGCCACGAAGAAGGGCTGCCAGCGAAATCCGTGGGTCGTTCACCGGGAACTGCCTTTCGGGGCGGACTGTCGAAACGCCTTTGAATTTTGCGCTGATTTGACACAAAAATTTGACGTAAAGTAGTTGACGCCTCAGCCGCTTTGTAGTCAAAATGCAAATTGTGCATGAATATTTACCCCCCTTCCACTGAGAAAAGGTTTTTGTTTACGCTTGTTTTGCTATAACTACAATTTGGGGAATACACTTGGGGGGGTAGAGGTAAAGTTTTCCGGCTCCTTTGGGTATTTTCTGTTATAAATTTCGTATCCAGCAGATACTTACAACAGTTTTGTGGCACTTTGCCTACATGTGGATGCCATGGCAACAGGAACACACTCCAAGAGGGGCAGAGTGTGGGTAAAAAGGCCACCGAAAATCAACAACTTGTATTGCAGAGAGCTCGCCTTACTTGGCCAGAAGTTTTAGGCAGGGAAAACTTTACTGCAAGTAATGATTGTCAAAAGAATTCGATACAAGGAAGGACTTTTAACTTACAGACCAAAAATTGTTGCCCTCAAAATAGTTGATTAATTTGTTTGTTATTGATAATAATAAGTAAGAAAATCCTATGGCTTTTAACTAGTTTAATTTTTAAATTCAGGCTAAAAATGCTTTCCTAATTATCCAACTTTTTCTGGACAGCCTTTCCCACACCTGACGCTGGAATCCACACAGATCTATCTTATTATATCTTATTACACATCCTCCTTTCCCCCATATAACTCACTTCTTGCCCTGACATTGATTAACCAAAATATCACGCCTGGGCGCTAATTGAACATTTAGCTTAATGGGAAAACATAAATTGCCGAATATGTTTAGCACAAGGCGAAGCCCTCATAAAGTCGAGACGAAACCAGGTTCCCCCAGAGCCGCCCGGTGTTATTTGTGTTTTTATAGCGCCAGTGATTAATGCTCGCAATAAATAGTATGAACTGCAAAAAAAACCCGAAACTATATACGGATGAGTCAAGTGGGGCTGGACAAACACACAGCCGATCGATATTCAATATCATTTCATTTCACAATGAGGCCGCAACATGCAAAATCATTTTTAAGCGCATTTCGGAATTGTTGAGGGCACCCGGCTGGGCTTTTTAAATATTTTGAAAATTAATTAAAACTACACGTACGTGGCGAAGGCTGCCCGGGGCGCCTTTTATTGGAATATTTCTGTTCAATGGCGGCCACAAAACACAGTCACGTGTGATTAGATGCGCATTTTTCGGCCAGAGATGATCTAAGCTGACAAAATTTCCAAAAATAATAAAGTATGCCCCATCTTATTCTGGTCGATGTTATTATTATGATTTTCGTTTGAGCAGAAATATGGGTAAACAGGTTCCAACAGAAACAATATAAACAAAGCCACGGCTCGAGTCACTTGTGAATATGTTTACGAATTTCAAGCGAAACGAAATGAATCTTTTGTAAAAGTTGCAGAATTTTTTTGCATCTGCTACTAAGGGTTTCCCGCCAGACTCTCTCTTCAAAGAAAAAAAAAAAATATTCAAGATGCGTCAGCCACAAAATACTTCAAGTGGCAACCGGAAATTGGATGGTTAAGTCATCAGCGAAACAATAATAACTTAGTTTCGCTAATTGTTTACCTTGTTGAGTGGCAGCTTGTTTCAAAATGGCACTTTTAATATGCGTTAAATATATATAACAACAGTAAGGCAAGCCAATAAGGTAATAAATTAAATGTATCTGAAGTTATTCATTGAATTTATGTTTGTTTTCTTTTCATTAAAAGTTTTGTATTTATTTATTTATACTTTGCTGGGCCCGGCAGTGACCAAAAAAAAAATGTATATATATTTCACCTTTATTGGGTTTAAGCAAACATATTCATGAAGTTCAAGTGAATCAAGCAGTTGGGGTTTTTTTGTCAAAGTCAGAAGTGACGTAGGGAAAAAATTTAATACGAATACGAATAGGAGGGGGCGGTCGTTTCCTGGTAACCAATGTGCAACAAATTAATTGATTTAATATTTAGTGAGCGAAAAAATGGCCGAGAGTGAATCAATTTTTCGCCTATTTATTCATGGGGATTAAATGCTCATAACTCGTTTATGTTTTCACTTTTTATGAGATGAGCAATTAAAGGAAAATTACATGTGAGCAGCTAAAGCTAATTTCTGCAGGTTTTACTGCTGTACATACTCTGTTTTTTTTTTAAAGCCACTCTACGTAAGAGGTCTGGGCTTCGGTTTCGGTTTTGGTTTTCAAAAGTGCCCATTACTTAGCCATGCAGGCCGTGTTGCCGTAGCCACGCAATTTGTGCAAAAAGCTGGAAGCGACTGACAACGACGATCAATTCAAATTCAACTCATCTGGCATTTCATTCATAAAAATTCACAAATATATTTATTTTTGAAGATGTGTACGAGTTGGATTTTGGCTTCAATTTTATCGTTCGTCTGCACTACTTTAAATGGGTCCACGTGCCGGGTTCGTGGGCGCGGAGTGGCGCGGCGCTGCCCGGCTGTCGAGGGTTAAGCGTTGTTAAAATGCGTTAAATGATTTTTTGCATTTAGCCACTTTGGCTCTGTGGTCTTCGCTTTGTCTTGGCCGCTTTTGCAAGCCATTTTTGCACTGCTGTGTTTGATTTGTTTGGCTCGCCAGCCTTTTACTTGCCACCTTCTTTATTTATTATGAATATTTTCTGTTTGTTTTTTACTCTAAGCTGGCCAGCAGGAAGTTCCAGCCATAAGCTGGGGTTCTTAGAGAAATATATTTGATATATATTCTTGATAATACACTAGGAAATATAGCTAACTTCTAACAGACAACGTTAAATAAATATAAATCAACTGAAATAAACAAACTTAATAGATACATTAAGGCTCTTCGGGTAGATCGTCAAGAGTGACCTCATTTCAGGCCATAAGGTATAAATCATACTCCAAATTTATTATATTTTGCTGTGAGGCGTTTGGCACACGTGAAAGATATATACTGTCGCGTTGAGGCGAGAAAACACATCGCTCGACTATCATCAACACGCGACATTGTCCGAGCATATTGCTTAATCTCACGTAACAGAAATTATTCTATAATAATTCTCGGAGCTACGCGGTCGGACAAAAGATTTCGCATGCATTTAGATGTCTGATTTATATTTATTTGTGTGTATACGCTATATACCACTTGAAAAACTCATCTAAATGGGCCATCCTTAACCTTGAACCTGGGACAAACGCGGACAGAGTTAATAATTTAAATCAACTAATTGCGGCGGCTGACAAGCTGCGAAAATTTTCTATACCCGCGAAGAGGCTTCGCTTAATTTGCAAAGAATCCCCAATGAATGTGCCAAAAATTGAGGAAAAAGATTTCAGATTTCAATACAATAGCTGTCGGAATTAACACGCCATTATAGAGAAGCTGTCAAAAGGAAAAAAAGAGGAGAAAAACCCACAAGAAAAGTTCACAAGCCACGGCTAAAAAGGCAGACACGCGTGGCTCGCCATTTGTTTATTGTTGATTTAGTTGTTGGATCTGTATATAGTAGTTGGATATAGCCCGGCAACAATGCCATTAAGCTTAATGTTTATTATCTATACAACAAGCCTACATGGAAACATGAAACAACGAACGGTCGGTCGGGAAAAAATTGTGACAAGTAAGTAGCAATGAACCTTGTAAGGTCTGGGCTGCTGTGCCGCCGAATGGCATTATTCCATCTGCCCCACACATCGTTGCTATATAGCAATGGCAACGGCAACGGCAGGCGGCAAGTCTCATAAATTTTGAATACATTTCAAACACTTGTAATCGTAAAAATCAGCATTTAGACGACACTCAAAAATGCAGACAGTTTTTTCTTACACACTGAAATAAAGAGCAAAATGTGATAATAGACGAGCTTCCAAGAGCTTGTCAGGTGTAGATATACATATATCGAACAGGTAACTGAAAACAATCTCAGAGGGAGACACTACTTTGAAACACCTTTTAAAGACCAATTAACCAGAAGTATTGTGTAAACAGATACTTCAAAGGAACCAATTCAGAAATATACATACATAGATACAAGACTATTTTATTATAATTATGTTTTTATTTAAAACAATCCTTTCTAATTTTCTTGGTATTATTTCCACAACCCTATGTTCACCCCCATAAATATACATAAGTTTTGGCGCATTTTTCCCCCTTTTTCTTTGCAGACTGAAAATCACCAAGCTAAAGCCAAACAAATTTGAAATTTCTTGTTCAATAATTTCACTCTTGGCAACCGACAGTCAACAACTTGTGTATTAGTTTCGTTGTTATTGTAATTTATGACAAGTGTCTCCTAGTTTGTTGTAACTATCACCCGTACAGTACTTACATTTGGAGCCGAAATAAAAATATTTCGCGCTATGTATTTCGTATTTTCGGATTATCGGCGAAGACGCCGAATAGTTGCTGCCTCGCTTTTGGCCTTACCCACGTTTCTTGCGTTTTCTTTTGCGTTTTTTATTTTATTTTTATTTATATTTCTTCTTTATTTTTTTTTAGATATGTATATACCATAGGTACATGTTATGTTTTAGTGCTTTTCCAATTTCTTATTCACTTCATGTCCGCGCCCGCACACAGTCACACACGCACAGCAGTAGCAGTAACAGTAGCAGTAGGGCTCGTCCCGCTTGCGGAGTACGCACTGTGTGTGCGCCGAGCTTGTTATTGGCCGATTTGAGCCGATTTTTCAGACGATTTTAGCCGCGATTTTCAGCCGCGCCGTCAACGTTGAGCGGTCGAAATCTCGTTACTAACTAAAATAAACGAAGCGCGGGTCCGACACAAAAAATCGACATCAGAGCTGCGATGTTTGCCTTTTGTTGTTGTTGGTAACCAAGCTCTCTCGCACACACACACTCTTCGCCTGCATGCACACCTCAGCTTCGAACGGCGGCAAGTTCAAGTCGCAATGTTAGGCTTGAGCGGCGATGTCAGATCGGCGATATAGCTGCGGGTTTTTAAGAAAGTTTATAAATTTTAGGGGGTATAGTAAGATATAGTAATTATTTTTATATAATTAAAAAAAGGTGTTTTGATTAGTTAAAAAATTTGTAGTACGGGTTTCTGCAATCTCAGATTAGGAGCTAAAAGCCCATAATGTCTGAAAAAACACCATTTATTAATTATAATTGTATTAAATTGAAGATGCCTCTCATCTGCTAAAAAATCAAATCATTTCTTGATGCTTAGAACCTTCTAAACAATCAAAGGAGAAGCTTTATAATTAATTTAAAACTTATTTCTGCATTTCACACACACCTGAGCCAAGGCACAAAGTCTCAGGTACCTTAGAAGAACTAGAACTTTAAAACAATACACAAACAAAATAATGTATCATTTCTGCAGTGAAATAAAAGCCTTTAAAATCAAGTATTATATTTCTGGAATTTAAAAAATTTTTTTTTTATATTATGGTTAATAAAATATGCTCGGCTAATTTAACGCCAATAAGCGCAACACTGAGCTTGAGCCGGGTACGTCGGCGCCCGATAAAAGTTCGAATCGAACTTAGCAGCTCAAGATCGAAGGCAAAAGTAGTGAGCCGGCAAAAAGAATTAAGTTTGCTGTTGCCAAATTATTGGCAACATGTTGCTTCCTCTTACCTGGATCATTTATAAATCCTATTTAATAAATTTAAATATAACTTCCCTTTTTTATTTTAATATTTAGCTTACAGTTTTATAAAAATAACTTACAGGGCCATATTAAATTTTAAGCAGATTGATTTTGGCATATTTCAAAGGAATATTTCGACAAGTCCTTGGCCAGAATATTAAAAATTCCAGCTTCCCCGCTGGCTTTCGACTTTGCACCTTGGTGGATTTTATAGACCATTTTTTGTGGTTTTTGTGTTTTTTTTTCTTCAGTTTTTGTTGCCAACGGCAAAGTGAAGCTGTGCCGATGACGTCTGTGTCGATTTTTCCCGAACTCGTTTGCTTACTCACACACTGGGAATTATGTCAGGAATGTTGGTGGGACCCGCCCGGGCCATCCAAATGTCCGAACATCCAAACGGTGGTTGTTGTGGCCGTCTGAGATTGCCCGAAAGTCGGTTGATTAATTTCGGAATCGAGAGTGTATGCACGCCGAGAAAATTAGCAGCTAATTTTAAATAAATACTTAGGATTTTACTGGGGGAATTTATAATTTGGCTGCTTGCTTGAGTTAAGGTCAGGTCAAATCAGGTTAATGAATTATTGCCATGTATGTTTTTTTTTTAATAAATATATATTTTCATATATTTTTTCATTACTCAAAGCCCTTTATGGTGACTAATAAAACGTTTTGCTTTTTCTGCTAATACATTTTAAACGTTATGAAAGGTTTTTATTGCGTTAAAATGTTCAAAAAAAAAAAGGTTAATAAAATATATTGAAATGCACTAAGCTTTTTGGAAATTCCTTCCTAAATCACAGACATTACAACTTCCTGTCCAACTGCTTGCCATGGAATTCTAATTAATTTGTAGCCCTAATAAATAATATAATTTTTTTCAAGTGTAGCATGCAGTATGTTTGGAGCAGAGCGGGCCAAAAAGCCGGTTAACACATTATAGTAACATTTTTGGTCACTCGGAAGGCGCGTGCCAAAGACTCTCTGCTTTCAAAGTTCATCCACATCCGAGGGAGAACTGCATTCCATTGGCTTAATCAGGGCTTATCCCGCTCAATTAACCCCTGACTGACTCACGTTTCCTGGGGCCACAAGATCAGGTGATTCCGCCGCATTAAAAAAAAACCCAATAAGCCATTGACACCAGTTTACGACAATTTCTGCAGAGTCTGACAATCGCTTTTTTGGTTTGCTAAAAGCCAAGTTAAGACTTTTACTTTAATGCCTCGGTCAGCAAGTCCACTTACCTTGTCACTTGTACCGATTTCAAAGGAAAGAAATAAGCAATCAACAGCAAAATTATATTTTTATTCTTATTTCGCCACGCGACTTTATCAATTTCCCCGAATTTGCATTTGACTAATCCGGAGACCATTAATGCCAGACAGCAAAAGGTCATTGAAACGTTGAAATCGTATTTAGTTTCACGCGTCTTCAAAAAAAAAAAATGAATATATATAAAATGTAAATATTAAAATATTCAAAGAAAATCTATTTAAATTTCCACAAAAACCTTTAGACATACTAAGCTTAAGTTAAACCTAAACAATTTATTACCAAAATATCTCCATTAAACCATTTCTGATTTCGATTTCCTTGGCAATATCTTTCAGTTTCCTGAGTATCTGCCATTGACATATGTCAAAATCTGAAATATGAGCGCAGGTCGAGTTGATTGAAAGAGATACGCGTGCTCTATCCTAAAAAAAAAGTAAGAAAAAATGCGGGAAAAATGTCAATCAGAAGTCAAACCGCGACTACTCACTGCAGTAGAAATTTCCGTTAAAAAAAGTACAAAAAACAAGGGGTATTCTAAATGAAACTTGAAAAAAACTAGCATTACCTCGGCTAAAATAATACTCTTGAAATCGGATAGATCTTCAAGGCATGTCCCAGGAAGAATTTAATTTGAAAAGTAATTTACCCAAGATTTATTTTGAAATTTAAGCTCCAAAGACCGCAACTCCAGCCAAAATAGGTCTTGTAAACACAAGTGTTATATATTTTTCCCCATCAAAAATACAAATATTTTGTTTAAATCTCTAGAGTTTCCCCGTAGAAGCTGCCCCATATAAGTTTCAGCGTTTTGGCCATATAAACAAATAAACACGAATATAAAAGGCAAAAACAAATATGGCATTTTGATGGACAATTCTCCATCCATATGGCGCGAATACCCGCACACCCTGCAAAAGTATATACACAACGAACAAGTCAAACAGAAGCCCGCCGAGCACTCACAATTCAATTTCAGCATTGAAATCAGATACTCCCGAGAGGGAGGGAGGGAGGAAGGAGAACCGCCAGCCAGGTGGGTTAGGTGGTTGGGTGAACCCCTTCGGTCGGAGTCAGACTGTTGTAGATGTTTAGGATTTCGCACAAGGTACAAATCTGTTAGCGCTTTGAAACCGCAGACAGCCACCGGAATGTTGGCGCAGCCACAGAGCCGTATCTCTAGTTCCGAGATGCACAGGGGCCTGAGATAAGGAGTTACTCTAAGTAATTAATAATAACTGGAAAAACCTTAAGGTTTGTTTTTTTGTTTTTATAAATAGTGAAGGGTTCTTATTGTATTGTGTTTTTTTTTCCTAGAATGTAGATATAGAAATAAGGTATAAGGAAAGGCTACATAGCTATTATTCGGATATTTTGTGAACATTTTTACTGTACTAAAATCATATATCAATTAAAACAATTTCTCAGTTCTTAAAACCACTGTTATTACCGCTTTGTTCCGAACAAAGTAGCTTTATGCCAAGTCCGGAAGGTAAAACTATAAGATTATATATTTTTTTTTTTCAAGTTTGGCATTGTCTAGCTGATATTATTCCCATTTTTTGTAAAATAGAATAATCCGCGGAAAAGAAAATCTGAGAAACTATGTGAAAGGGAAATGAGTATTTATTTAATAAATTGCATTTTCTGCACAATCAATTGGCTTCCGTTTGCGTTCCATTTTCCCTTTCAGCCAATTTAAGCCGCTTAGCCTTGGAAATTGCATTTGCTCCACCCCTTTTTTTATTAACAGACTGGATGGATTTCGGATTCATTTATTTGAAATATATTTTAACATTTAGATTTTGATTTTGATTTCTGATTTGATTTGTACAGTAGAATTAATAATAAAATTGAATTGATTTAAATATTCTTTATATGTATAAGTAATGAACAAAGCGACAATATTTAATAGCATTTAAATATGGAAGAAATAAAAGTTAAATGTCTTGGTATTTTTCAGTTACTGGGATTAAGTATTCCCAGTTCCTTGTATTTTGATTAGTGCTAAGGTTATTAAACCCTTTACGGCTGTGAGGCCATGCGGATCCTGGCGGTGGCCCTCGACTTTGTGTGTATCTCAGCCGTTCGCAGCGTGATGCCGAAGATGTCCTCGTGGTAGCGGCTCTCGTCCTAACAAGAAAAAAAAAAAAAATATATATATATATAGCAAAAAAAAGGGCAACACAAAGTATGTAGATTTGCTGACATCAAATGTGTTTACATTGTTTTGCAACAAAATCGCTCATACGCCGAGTGTGGCATCCGGGAGGAAGCCCTTCGTCACTATCGGTATTTATGGCCCCAGATTCTCTATAAACCGCTAAGGACACTTACCCGCAATGTTAGCAAAAATGTCTCAACTTCCGCCTCGGTTTTCTGCTCCTTGCCGGCAATGCACTTCCTGTCAAGGAGCAAAAAAGTGAGCATAAGTATAGAAAGGAAATGTGCTGGGAAAGTACAGAAAAGCTAAGAAAAACAGTTTATTTATTCGAGGTCCTGAGATATTTATAGTAATCTGTGGGATGATAAAAAGCACTTGCTTAAGATTTAAAGGATGTTTTGGAGAATATTAAAAGTAGTTGAACTAGAGGACGTTTTCTGGCTTACGTAAGGGTAAATATTAAGTGACTTAAAGTACTCTGGAATCACGATATAAGTACTATAAATAAATAAGCATATCAACCTTAAGCCTTTGTTCTACCTCACAATTACTAGAATATAAAGTAAGGAAAATTATCACCTGTAATTAGCAAACAGCTGAGACACTGGACCATCAGGTCATCTGCCCTATTATCTGCCTTGGTTTCAATTAAACTAAACCGCTTATGATTACGAGTTACGAGTCGTCCCCCATTGAAATCCCCCCCTCAAGGACCAAGCACCATTATGCAATATCCTGTGTGGGAGATGCCAGCCTGTAATTCACAATAAGGCACTTAATCAGGAGCTTTGAAAGAATTCCAGCCAGGGGATGGCAGAGGCAGGAAATATATAAAGCCAAACGATGGCAAAATACCTGACCGTCCGGGGGGCATTAGGAAGCCGTAAACTCCCAGCAGGGAAAATCGCTGGAAAAGCAAATGTGAGGAGAAAAAAAAAGGAGCAACGTCGCCCCAAACTCACAAAGGCAATCAAACTAAGGGCAAAACTATGAGGAAAAGTAGAGAGGCAAACCTTACCTGATGGTCTGGTACACATGCTCGGCCATTGTGACATCGCCGCAGACGTAGATGTGGCCCCGCTCCTGGACAATCAGTTGGTACAACGAATCAAATTCCTGCTCAATCAGGTCCTGCACATATGTCTGCAATGCACAAACGTTGTCGATGTGGGGTCAGGAAAGCAAATCATTTGTTTAGCGACACAGAGAAAATAACAAGACATTGATTGATCAATCAATTGGGAAATTTAGAGTTGAAATAAATATTGAAACGTGCCACTTTAGGAGGGGGTTTCTAAACTCTTTTGAATATTTTACTTAAGCTAAAATATTTTATATAAATCGAGAAATAAAATAAGACGAACTTAAAACTTAAAATAAGGTTATAAAATATATTTTCCTAATTTCAGAGCCTTTGGGCACATTGGCAAGGAAAGGATGCTTAGTTTTCAAAACAATTTTCTATGGAAATTATATATTTATTTGCAGATTTTTGTTAAAAGATTTAGATTTAAAAACTCCAAGTTTTTTATTTTTTAATTTGGTAAAATACAAAACAAAAAGTTTCCCATTAATTTTTTTCTCTGTGCATAGCAAAACCTCCCTCAGTTGACCTGGAAAAGCAGGGGCAAAGTTTTCATTTCCGCACAGCACCAAAACTCACCTTTGGAATGGCCGGCTCCCTGGACAGAGCCAGAAAAACTCGATTCAGGATCTGGTCCTTCTCCAGCTGTGCCTTCTCCTCGGCATACAGGTCCACGTCCCGATTGCGGCATCCAAAGAATAGCCACATCTTGGGCAGCGGCGCCACAGGGTCCAGTTCGCGCAACACCTGAAACTCCTGCCAAAAGGAGCGAAAGGGAGCGATGCCTGTGCCGGGTCCAATTAGGATGATGGGACGACTCCGGTCGCTGGGCAGATGGAAGCCCAGGGCGCTGCGCACGAACATGAAGAGCTCGTCATCCGCCCGCAGTCCCGAGAGATAGTTCGAGCAGACGCCATAGCGTTCGTCCCCATCTCCGTCCTCGGAGCGATACTTGACGATGGCCACCGTCAGGTGGATCTCGTCACTGACGCGGCGCGGCGACGAGG
>VNKB01011405.1:0-25815 GCA_008042735.1 Drosophila leontia
TTCCGGCTCCGGTTCGGGTTCCTCCGTAAAAGAACGCGTTCTCACCCAACTGCTAACCGAGCTGGATGGCGTGGAGGCCCTGCAGAATGTCACCATTGTTGCGGCCACCAATCGCCCGGATATGATAGACAAGGCGCTACTCCGTCCGGGAAGAATTGATCGTATCCTTTACGTGGGTTTACCCAAGACGGAAGCGCGTCGGGAAATCTTGAAAATTAAACTTCGCGCCATGCCGATATCGTCGGATGTGGACATGGAGAAGTTGGTGCAATTGACGGAGGGCTATTCCGGCGCGGAAATCCAAGCCGTGTGTCACGAGGCTGCGTTGCGTGCTTTGGAGCAAAGCTTTGAGGCGGAACAGGTGCAGTGGCTGGACTTTGAGCATGCCTTGAAGGCGGTGCCACCAAGGACCAGTCCGGAATTGTTGAAACTCTATGAGGATTATCTCAAAAGGAAGTAGGACCTTAAAAAGTTGGGGAATTGTTTTAAACTTAAGATAAACAAAAAAAGAATTGTAAATAAAAACAAATTAAAAAATACATTTTCTTAAGAGCTCCTAACATTCACAGCCTTAAAGTCCAACTAATGATTGTAAACCATAAAAACCATGAGATATACAGTCCCCTCTTTGCTGGTGGACATTACTTGGCTTTATTTAGTGTGCTCTGATTAGGCTAAAGAGATAAGATCAAAGGCAGAGTTATCAGTTAACCCCAGACTGTATTTTTGCCTCTAAATCAAATACCCAAATTGGCTTTGTATCGTTTATAGACATCGCGTGAACATTGAAGGGAATTTCCAATTAACGCGTCACTCAATTGATATATGATTGTTTCGGAACAGCCAATTAAATGCCTTCAATTTTTTGTTAAGAAATGTTTTCACTGATGGTTTTGCTTGCCCTGCAAATCAATAATTAGAGCGAAGAGAGAGTGGAGTAAGGCTTATTTAAAGCGCTTCTCTTGACTGTTTTTTTTAGCCTTTTATTTATGGCTAAGCAGAATCTTTTAAAAAGCCGAAAGAGTAAATGAATTTAAGCAAAGTTCTCTTATGTTTGGTTTAGAGGGTCTCCTAAGGTCAAACAGTGCCTCAAAAAAAAATAGTTCAATTTATAAAAATATTTCAAAACATTTTATATAAATTATTTAATATTAAATTAATTTTTAAGGAGTTATTTCTTTGAACACAAAAATAATTTTGGATGAACAACAAATATGTCTGCATATTTCATATTTTTAATTTATACAAAATTGTTTAAAAAAATTGTACATTTTAATATTCTATATAAAATTATAAAATAGAATTTTATGAACCTTTTTCTTTGAACAAAATAAATTATGAACAATTTTTCAGATTATAAATAAACAACAAATAGGTGTGTATATTTCTTAAGTTGTGCAAAAATTGTCATTGACTTTAGGCTTTGATCTTATATATTTTAAGGTTAATTTATCATTTTTCTAATTTCTAATTTATTTGCTAAATTAATTTGTTTATTTATTATTAATTGATTTTTAAATATTTTTTTTAGGCACATTTAAAATTTTTATTAAAATTACCCATATTTTCCCATTTTCCCTTGTTGTGTAGGCTTACTTCTTGCCGCCTCTGTGGGACGATATGGCGAAGAGCATGCGAGAGCTTTGGCTCTCCGCTCCCAGCTGGCACGATCAGTTGCCGGCTGGCGTTCGTCGCGTTTGGTTACGACATTAAAACAACTGGCGCAAATTTGTCGCCGGAGGAGAAACATTCCAATTTTGATTTGCCGACGTCTGTTGTCGCCATTGGAATCATGAAAAACTGGCTAAAGATCTCCCTGCTGCTATGCACTTTTGGATTCTTCCGGGAACTCCGGCCCTCTGAGCCATATGTCTCGGAATATTTGGCCGGGGACTATGGCAACCTGACCTCTGAGCAGATCTACCAGGATGTCTACCCCTTTGGCACCTACTCTGTGCTGGCCCAGCTGGTCATCGTCTTCCTTATCACCGATCTGGTGAGGTATAAGCCAGTGATAGTGCTCTCCGCGCTGGCCGGGATCGTGCTCTTCTCCATGCTGCTGTGGACCGGCACTGTGCAGATGTTGCAGGTGGCCCAGCTCTTCTTTGGATTCTTCACGGCCGCCGAGGTGGCCTACTACACGTACATGTACGCCAAGGTGGACAAGGAGCAGTATCAGATTGTGACAGGTCACACGCGGGCCGCTATTCTGAGTGGAAAATTCCTAGGCGGCTTGTTAGCCCAGATCTTGGTGTCCACAGAGAGCATGAACTTCCGGGAATTGCACTACATCTCGTTGGCCACACAGTTGATATCCTTGGCTGTGTCTCTACTGCTGCCCGGAGTTCCACGGAGTCTCTACTTTTATGCGGCCTCCGAAAAGGAGCCACCAGCAGCTGGTGGGGAAGTCCAGACACCGAAATTCTCGGTCACCAACGCCTTTCGCCTGCTGTGGTTCCACCTTGTCACCTCCTACTCCAATCCCGTGGTGCTTCAGTGGAGCCTGTGGTGGGCTCTCGCCACGTGCGGCCAAATTCAGGTGAGTTTTGGGTGTTAATTTTATTTGTATGAAATATAAGGCTTGCGGTTTAATTAGTTTTAAGAGCGGGAAGGGGGTTAACTGGTTCTAAAAATTATTATTTTTTTATTATACCCTTGCAGGGTATTATAATTTCAGTCAGAAGTTTGCAACGCAGAGAAGGAGACGTTTCCGACCCTATAAAGTATATATATTCCTGATCAGCATCAACAGGCGAATCTTTCTAGATATGTCAGGAAGAAATCGATTTTTTGGCCATTTTTGATTTTGATAAAAAATTGAATTTTCAAAATTTTTAAATGAAGTATGCAGATTTATTAACTGTAGAAAATCTTGCACAGAACAGTTTTCCGATTTAAAATTAATGCTCTTTTGGCCGAGTTATGATATTTTTAATTTTAAAATAATCAAGAAGTTTTTAAATATAAAAAATCCGATTTTATAATACAAAATATTTTATTTATTTATTTAATGCTAACTAATAGTTATAAACTAAAAAGTTAACAAAGGTTAATGAGCAGTGGCTACCGAGGCCTTCCGCTCTAAAAATAATATTTTTCTGTCAAGGAATCATTTTCGACCCCATAAACCATATATATTCTTGATCAGCATAAACTGGGGGATCTTTCTAGACATGTCCGGAAGAAATCGATTTTTTGGCCATTTTTGCGAATATTTATAAGGGGTTAATCATTAAAATTAGCAAAAATGGCCAACAATTTTGATTTCTTAAAATTTTAAATTTGGTATGCAGTTTTTTTAAATTAATAAAAACTAACACAAAACTGCTTTCCGAATCGAAATTAATGCATTTTTGGCTTAGTTATGATATACATATTTTAATTGTTACCTGCAAGGGTATACAAACTTTGGCTGGCCAAAGTTCTTTCCTGTTTTTTTATATTTTTGTAAATATTACTGCAACTTGCAAGTAAAAACTGGTATTTCCGGAAAGAACAAGTGAATAACCTTGACCCAGAATCAGTATTTATCAAGATTGATTAAGCTTTTGAATTTTATTCTTAGATCTAAAAGAATGCAGTGCTATTTGTATTTATAATTCGAAATTTAAGTGTATAGGCAAATAAAGAATAAAACGATTCTCTTCTTATCCCCTAGGTTATATCCTACATCCAGTTCCTGTGGAAAGAGATAGCTCCGGATAACCAGAGCCTGTACAATGGCGGCGTTGAGGCCTTGGCCACTCTGCTGGGAGCCATTGGCGCCATCCTGGCAGGACTTTTAAACTCGAATAAGCGCCGTAGTGCCTATATGCTGGGCATATCCATCTGTGCCGCTATTCTCGGAGCTTTGCTCATCTATGCGGCGCGGACCCAAGAGATCTGGGTGGTCTATGTCAACTATGTGCTCTTCTGTGCTGTGTTCTTCTTCATCATCACCGTGGCCGGAGCAGTGGTGGCCGGCAACCTGGTCGAGGACAGTTTTGGTTTGATCTTTGGCATTAATACTCTGGTGGGTCTATTGCTCCAGACCATCCTGACCATTGTGGTGGTGGAACCCGTGGGATTTGGTCTGGGACCAAGGGATCAGTATGTGGTCTACGGTAGTTATTTCCTAATTCTGGCTGGGATCTATATAATAAGCATAGTTTTTGTTAAACTATGTGGCAGGAGGAAGGTTTCCAATGATGGTAATGTGGCTTACTTGACTTAACGACTGTTTTGAATTTATTAAATTATAAATAAATAGTTGGTTAAGATTTTATAAAATAAAATAGATTTTGTAAATAGAAACCTTGTAAACAACTTGTTAAAGTTCACTCTGAACTTAACACTAGGAGAATTTTATTATGTATGTATAATGGAGAAAAAAAACCATTCTTTTAAGAACTTTTTCTTGTAAATACATAAATTGAAAAAGTTATTTTTCTTATATAAACAATCCTGGTTTTACTTAATCTATTTAAGAGCTATTTTCTTCCACAAACCGCTCTTCTTATTCCCCACAAAATAGCAAACAAAACAAAAACAATGACGGCACACCAACGCTTTAACACATATAAATACATTTTATTAATAATTTTAATTGTACTACATAATACTATTGCAAAAGCAAATCCATTTCCTCCGCATTCGAGGACATCAGATCCCGCTGTAAGCTAGTTGTGGCTGCCGTGGCTTGATTCAGAAAGAGATCAAAGTCGTAGCCTTCTTTCTGGGCCGCTATGGAATCCTTTTGATTGCTGATGGTCTGCGGATTGGAAAGCAGGTCCACATCATACAGACCCAGTTCCTTGAGGAGCGTATCATTCTCACTGTTGGCTTGGGGGGCGCAGATAAAGGAAGGCTCTACTGATTCCTTGGTGTCCACATTGATAATGGCCGCCGGTTGTTCCACAGCCTCAAATCCACAGTCCACCTGGGAAGGCGTCGCATTTGGATGATTGTTGGCTTCGATTTCATCATCGTCTAGCTCCTGGGGCTTCAGGGTGCTCGACTTATACTGAAAGTCCGTCTCCTTAAAGTCCACTTCGATGGGAAAGAGAGGCGGCAGCGAGTCCAGCCGCTCCACCAGACTTCGGTGCAGTTCCGCCAAACTCTCCAGCAGACTTCTGAGCTGCTTGTTGAGATCCATGGCATGTTTGCACTCCAGCAGTTCCATTTTCTCCAAGACATCGGTCCGGAGCTTGGCGAACTTGCTGCGCGCATCCTGGCGGCATCTAAGTATCAATCTGTACTCGTAGTTGCCGGTCTCCACGCGATACAGTGGCTCCTGGAGGGCCGCAAAACCATGCTCCTCGTCATCCATTTCCTTGACTTTCAGGCAATACGAGAGATATGTGAACTTGGCATCGGCATAGCGACGCACAGTAAGCTTTGTGTCCGGTATGGCTTTGTTCAGGTACGTTCCCAAATCCGCAAGCACTGGCTTTATCTGCTTGATGATGCCCAGGCCATCCTTCTCCAGGGTGCGGTGAAACTCGCCAAAAGTTCGAAACGCTTCCGACGCTCGCTGTTGCGGCTCGTGGACCGAGATCTGGGTGAAGCAATCGCCAAAGGACTTGTACGTCTGCAGGAGATCATAGTAGGCCTTGAGCATTCGACGGGCGTGCTCCACCAGGCCCTTGTACATCAGTTCAGTGCCCTCCAGCTCCTCCAGTCGCTTCACCAGGGAATCATTGCATAGTATCGCCCGGGAGAGGCCCAAAGTGTCGGCTGTATTGCTCGATAGGTTGTCCACAATTCGGTGCTTTAGTTTCTTAAGTATAATATCCAGGGTTTTGCCCTGTTCAGGATCTGCATGCAGCTTGTTGTAGTGGATGACGACCTCATCGGTGGCCGTCTGAATCATCTTGGCCACCTCCACCTTGGTCTTGCCCTTCACGCTCACTGAGTTCACAGCCAGTAGTTCGTCTCCGGATTGTAGGGAACCCTCCCGGGCAGCGGGAGTGCCATCGAAGATCTGAAATTTTAATTATTTGAAAAGGTTTTAAAAAATCTCAAATCTTATTTAAAAACCAAGTCAATAGAAGTAGCCTTTTGTAACACTCTTTCAAAATTCCAAATAGAAACACCTGGAACCTTTTAGGTTTTCTAAATTATGACCATCATCAACTGGTGTAAATTGGCCAATGATGCCAGCAAGGCCACTCCTGAGGACAGACCCAAGGTGCTACCCGGCTTGGATTGTTTGGATGACCGACTGCAGGCTGTACTGCGGGAACAAGGATGGCAAATGAGTTCCCATAAGCGGAAACCAGCTGGCGGCGGCCAAAAGCGGGGGAAAGCAAAAAAAGCCAAGACAAAGTTTTCGACACCACGGTTCAAAGAATACCAAAAGCTATACGCTGACAACCTTAGGGACCTCAAGCGTTGCGCCGCTGGCAACGAGTACAAGTTCCGGAGTCGGCCAGTGCCCGATTTCCAGAGGTCCCACCAGCTTCTGCAGAAGCGTCAGCAGTACCTGTGCTCTTTGAAAAAGCTAACCAAGCCCAAGAGTCCCCGCACCCTCGCCACGTCCATGGAGGCGCTGGTCAAGCGCAACAACAAGGAGAGGGAGCTCAAAAGGCAGGCATCCAACTCAACACCGAAGACCAATCCCTCCAGTTCCATGGACTACATGCTCCGCCAGCCCTTTAGGCCGCGCACGGAATGCTCGTTTACTCGACCGAAGCCTTTCCAGCTCCACACCATGAAGCGGGCGCTGGGACGTTTTCTGTACGATAAAGAGAAACGAGTGCGAATGGAGACGCGCTGCGTGGAGCTGGCCAACGAGTGGTTAAAGTCGGAGCGAAGGGAGTTTATCAGGCTGCGTAAGCTGACTAACTTTAAGGCCAATCCAAATCCGTGGAGGGAGAAAAAGATCATACATAATCGTGGATATTTGGCTTAAAAAGGAACAACAAAATTATATTTTATAAAGAAGAAACTGCATGCTCAGAAGACTTACAAGAGCCATACCTACAAATCGCCGGGTAATGGAGGGTGTGTTAAGGATTATGGCTACAATCCCCACACATTCTTTCGCTGCCTAGGCTTTAAGGCTAGTTTTGATCTTAACATACGTAGTGCAAAATAAAATGGTATATTTAATTTCTTAAACCTACCCTTAACTCACCTGTACTATATAAAGGCAAGGACACATGGGCGCTCCTCCACCAATGCTAATTCCAATCAGGTTGCTCTGATCCTTGGTGATGACGACGGCATTGGTGGTGACAGTCATGCCCCTATTTAATTTTAAATAGTAAAATAGTTAAGACCATTAGTTTTAGTTTGAAATACACGAGAGATTGAAGCGTGAACTACGCGTGCTATTGGTTAATTGTACATGGATATATGAGTGTGAGATATTGTGGCAATATTCCATACGTACTCACATAGATCGGTGCAATTTTCTAAATTAGCCATATGTTACCAGTTCTAGCAAGGCCATTGGATTATTATAGTAACTAATTTTCAAACTGTTGATCGGGGCAGTTTAGTTAAGTTTCGCAGAGCTATCGTTTCTGGCTGATCGGGACTTGGAATACTGGAGGAAACCTCGTAAATAATACGCTCTATATGGTATTCACTAGCTAGCCTAGCTTTAAAATTTTATATAGTATATTTAATATAAGCATCTAATACTACTACACACAAAATAAAATCATAATTGTCCTTAATTTGGTGGTAAAAATAAAGAAATACCATTAGTTCTAGTTTTGGTTGATTATTATCACAAATTACTTTACAGATATAAATATAGTGGTCGCTCGGTGATAATTTAATTTTTAGAATAAAATAATCAAAATATATAAAAATAAAAAAGAAATAAAATAGTTTAAAAACAGTTCAATGCATAAAATAATTAATTTTTAATTTAAAAAAAAAATCCTATTAAAACACAATTATTAAAAAAAAATAAAAAAGGTTTAATTCATAAAATAATACACTCTTAATTACAAACAAATTTTCTTCCTAAAACAAAGTTATTTTTTAAGGGCATATAAAAAATAAAAAAAAAGAAAGCCGAATAAAAATATATTTTTTTTATTAAAATATAATTTTCCCCTAACTTGTTCTTAAAAAATACAGTGATACGAATTAAAATTTATAATAATAACATATTTTTTTTTAGCTTTTGAGCGACCACCAAGTGAATATACTATTATCGAGACGAATCTGGGTCAATCGGCGGAATTGACTTACAAACGGTCTAACTCATATTTCTGCCTATTGGCGGATTCGCTGCCAAACCTGTCCGACCCAAAGCCCGCCGGAGAGCAGAGCATAACGGTGGCCTCGCTGATGGCGGAGGACACTTCCGGCCTCTCCGGCTCCGCGGGTAGATCCTTGTGCCGCCGTGCATCCTCGGCACTAGCGCCATCCAACTGGATGAGCAGCGGCACTGGCCTGAGTCCAACAATATGTTTGAGTTTGCGTTGCGATTATTGATTTTTAACAGACACTTTTGCAACAGATGGGCTCGTGCCCAAGAAACAAAGCTATGCAGCGAGTTTTCCTTTTTTCGGCAGGACCTCACAGGCTACTCACATCTTGTCCTCCTCAAAAAAGAAGTCATCTTCCGTGTCCGTCAGCATTTTCGGGTCTTGAAAAATAAACGTATTGTTTATATTTTTTCCTTCTCTTGTTCAAACTGTCATCGGCTACTGGATAGGATATCCGCTATCGATAGCTGCTTTTGAAATACATCGCACAACTTCATCGGTATCAGTGTTGCCACTCTTCACACAAAAGAGGCAATATTCACAGTCTGGCAATGTTATTCCCACGGCGTAACCATGACCACTTGTTGCCTAGGAAACGCTGAGCAAAAACATAAACAAAAGATGATGGACTGGGCCGAGGAACTCAAGATGACCATAAGAAAGGTGAAAAACTGCTATTAAGTGAGTGTATATATTAATCTGGTCAACTTGCACTCCCCAGACGACGGCCAGGAAGGGGCGTCGCTCCAAGAGTCGCGATGTCTTGAAGGAGGAGTCATTGCAGACAGCGGCTGCAGGCTCCAAGGACATTTCCATAGATATAACACTAAATGTGCAGGCCCAGGGCGGAACGCCGCCCTCAACATCAGATGCGGGCACTTCGTCATCTTACAACAATGAGTTCGAGTCACATCGTCCACCCATTCGACGCATTTCAGGAGGATGGGCAGACTCTGGCCTCAAGGGATTGAAGTGGGTATGACTGGGTACTCTGTAAGTTCTTGGCTGATTATTCTTTGCTTTCCTTTAAGGTCCAAGAAGAACTCTTTTGATGAGTAAGTTTCTGAAATGGAATTTCTTAAGGTTCTAACCGGATTGCCACGTATTTTTTAGTATCCATCTCTTTAGCCACAATGAATTCTTGTAATATATTTTATTCCCAATTTCCAGCGAGCGTTTTAGGCAAACAAAATCGGCCACAAATTCCATACCAACGGATGACATACCCGTCATACCTGATATGGATGACATCAAAGATGAAATAATGCTCAATGAGATAGTGGAACCAACCAAGTAAGTGAAGTATTCAATAACCCTTAACCCAAACAATCAAAATCCTTGTATTCCCAGCATTGGCACTACACGTTCTGCTGTTTTAAAGGAGGCAAACTCGGATTTGCTGTCACAATACGCCTTCTCTGCCGTGGATGGCTTTGATCTCTCCATATTAACCGACTGTCTGGTTCCTCAGGAGAGTCTCAATGAGAAGGACGATCTCTGGCAGTGGGACAAGCTCTTCACCGAGGTAACAGCCGAAATCCATTCGGACAAGGTGCCCAATATAGGCATGAAGATAGGACCCGATGTGGTGCCACCAACTCAACATTCTTAAATGATTTTTTACTCAAAGCCATAAGTGCAATATAAAATACTCAATTAGATTTTAGGGAATTGAAAAATTCATTCATTGAATGCCTTAAATGATCACAAATACTCAATTAAATTGCTTTTTTAAACTAGCTTAAGGAGAGACTTTTGGTTGTGACCTATTGGATGGGCCTGCCAACGCCATCGAAAGCCTTTTCCTTGTGATCGGCGGCATTGGCACGAGACTCGTAGTTGCAGATGGTGACCCCATGGTAATGGGCCTCGGTAAACTCGCCCCGAAGACCTGGCATTGGGATAAGGTATGGTGATATATGGACTAGAATGCCATGAAAACTCACCTATGTAGTAAATGCGTGTGTTGTCATCGCCGAAATTGCTGGGAAAGTACAAGGATAGATGGTGAACGGAGGAGAAGGTGACCACCTTTGGTGAGTACTCGATTTCTCCACGGCAATCGCGGGTTAGCTCGAATTCCTGATCCGGCTTGGCTTTGGCATCGTCGAAGGTCATCTTGGGACGGTTCTTAAAGCTGTAATAAACACTAAAATTTAGCTTTTGTGCCTTAAACAGGTAAGATTTATTACATTTTGACCCGATTTGGATGCGAATCATCGTTGGCGCCGCTTATGATGATTCCCTTGAGTTTGACGTTGCCGGTGAAGGGTATATTGAAGAGCAGCTCCTCGTCGGCGTCGCTCTGCACGAATTTGGTGAGATCCAGGCGCTTCTCGTACGGTTTGAAGACACCTTTGCCCTGGCCATCCGTCTCCTCGTTCAGGCACTCTGTGTTCTCAATGTCGATTTTCGTATATAGACTGTACTCAATGCCCATTTCCAGGGCATGATCAATGTCCGTGGCCTCGTGGCCGCAGCCGCCGTGGTCGTGCGAGTGTCCGTGCGGCATGTTTTCCGGCTTAAATTTAATAAACAAAAAATAAATAAAGAAGTCGAGTCACTTATCCCCAAATGCGGTCACACAGAACTAGTATTTTTGCGATTTACTGCTTTAGTATTTTTTCGGCATCAATAGCGCCGGTTTATTTCAACTTCCCTACTACGGTCACATTGTCAGCCAGCCGAAAAACTTAAATTTTAGGAGTTTTTTAATCTGTGTTAATCGGCTTGAATTTAATTCAGAATAATTGTACTTTGCCGAAAATCGTGTAACCAACGTTCCAATGGCGCCCAAGGCTAAATCGGTTGGCATCAAGCCCCAGGCCAAGGCCTTCAAAGACAAGTCCAAACCCACCGATGTGCGTATGTCCAACATCCAGGCCGCAAAGGGTAAGAAATGTGCAAAAATAACTTAAATTAAGTGAAAAAATCATTAAAAGTGTGTGTATAATTGCTATTTGTGATTATGTGAGGATGTTGAAGGGATTTTGGGGCAATGTTATGCCAAAATAGCTGCCCAAATGGCAAACGCAAATCGCAGTTGGATGCCGGCTGTGTCTGGAACCTTCTTGAAGGGGAAGAAGAAGAACGCGTGTGGATTACTCATGTGATGACTGCGAGGGGAAAATGTAATGGTTTTTAAATACCCTTTAAGGGAGGTTTATGTGACTGTAAGGGAGGGAATCTAAAGACAATACAATTATTAAGTTTTCTGAAATGCATTAATATTCTTTAAACAGCTGAGTTTGGATAGACAAGTCCATCTGTTTGGTTATGGGTTAGTCATATGTTCTTTTTCTTCATATTTAAAGCATAGTAGAATTATAATTCTACTATGATTTAAAGCATGTAACCTTAAAGAAATATTTATAATAAATCCCCTTCCTTTGCAGCTGTCTCCGATGCCATCCGCACCAGCTTGGGACCCCGCGGCATGGACAAGATGATCCAGGCGGGCAACGGCGAGGTTTCCATCACCAACGATGGTGCCACCATTCTGAAGCAGATGAACGTCCTGCACCCGGCCGCCAAGATGCTGGTTGAGCTGTCCCGCGCCCAGGATGTGGCCGCTGGCGATGGCACCACCTCCGTTGTGGTCATTGCCGGCGCTCTGCTGGAGGCCTGCGAGAAGCTTTTGCAGAAGGGCCTGCACCCCACCGCTATTTCGGACTCCTTCCAGCGCTGCTCTGACAAGGCTGTGCAGATCCTCACACAGATGTCCACGCCCATCGAGTTGACGGACCGCGAGACACTGATCAAGAGCGCTTCCACATCTTTGAACTCCAAGGTGGTGTCGCAGCAAAGCAGCCTGCTGGCGCCCATCGCTGTGGATGCTGTGCTAAAGGTCACCGAGCCCGGCAAAGAGGTCTCCGTGGATCTTAAGAACATCAAGGTCATCTCCAGTCTGGGCGGCACCGTCGAGGACACCGAGCTGATCGATGGTCTGGTCTTCACCAGCCGCTCGGCAGGCACCAATGCCCCCAAGCGCATTGAGAAGGCCAAGATTGGTCTTATCCAGTTCTGCATCTCGGCTCCGAAGACCGATGTAAGTATTTGGAGAAGATATAAGCTGTGACTAGAAAACTTATTTAAAAAACTAACCCTTTCAGATGGATCACAGTGTGATTGTATCGGACTACGCTGCCATGGATCGTGTGCTGAAGGAGGAGCGTTCCTATATCCTCAACATTGTCAAGCAGATCAAGAAGGCTGGCTGCAATGTCCTGCTGGTTCAGAAGTCCATCCTGCGGTAGGTTTAACAGCTCTTCCTGTCCCGTCTAATTCTAATTATCACCATTATTCCCTTAGTGATGCTGTATCGGATCTGGCTCAGCACTTCCTGGACAAGATCAAGTGTCTGGTGGTCAAGGATGTGGAGCGCGAGGATATCGAGTTTGTGTGCAAGACCCTGCATTGCCGCCCCATTGCCTCGCTGGATCACTTCACAGCCGAGAATCTGTCCAGCGCCGAACTGGTCGAGGAGGTGGCCAGTGGCACCAACAAGTTTGTGAAGATCACCGGCATCCAGAACCCGGGACGCACCGTTTCGATCATCTGTCGTGGATCCAACAAGCTGGTTCTGGAGGAAGCTGCCCGTTCGCTGCACGACGCCCTCTGTGTGGTGCGTTGTCTGGTGAAGAATCGTGCCCAGATTGTGGGCGGCGGTGCGCCGGAGATTGAGATGTCGCTGCAGCTGGCCGCTGCTGCTCAAACAGTGGAGGGTGTGGATGCCTACTGTTTCCGTGCATTTGCCGATGCCTTGGAGGTCATTCCCTCGACGCTGGCCGAGAATGCCGGCTTGAATCCAATTGCCACGGTCACGGAGCTGCGCAACCGTCATGCCCAGGGCGAGAAGACGGCCGGCATTAATGTGCGCAAGGGCGCCATCACAGATATCTATGCGGAGAATGTGGTGCAGCCGCTGCTGGTCAGTATTTCGGCCATCACCCTGGCCACAGAAACTATTCGCTCGATCCTGAAGATTGATGATATTGTAAGTGAAATATTATTTAATTTTTTGTTAGTGTTTTCATAATTAATTTATTTATTTCTGTTTCAGATCAACACCTTCTGTTAGGAATTGAGCGCGGTCTCCTTAAGTTGTCTCTGTCTTTGTTCAAGATCAATCTTCAAGCATTTTCATCTAATCCCTCACATCTTTATCCCCATTATGCGGCTGCGCATGAAATTTTGAATAAAATTCACATTATATACACTACGCCTTACCAGCTTAAAACCTATGTATTTAAAAAAAAAAAAACAAAAACTAAAAGATTAAATACTTTGCTAACACGGAAAGGAATTGTTTTGTTAATTAAGAAGGAAATCTGCGAGGGAAGATTTGCTTAAATTCAAAAGTAGGTAGGGTTTTTATTTACCTCTAGATCTTCTATCAACTAGCTTCTTATATTAAATACACAATGAAACGACTTTAACTAAGTTCCCCCGTACCCAAGTGATTATCAGCTAACCTTATCTAATGTGCGAACTCCCACAGTTTTGGGCTTCCAAACCTAAGGTTTCAAAGGGTTCCGCACCTCTTTCACACCAACGCCCCAAAATAATCCACCCCGCTGTTCGCTTGTGTTTTTTTGGGGATTCCTTTTTGTCCTGGGCGTGTAAATAAAAATCACTTAATGCGATTTTTATGATGTGCGTTAAATGATTAAACCACTTGAACTGGTTTCAAATTGTCAAAAAAAAAAAGAAGAGAAAAGGAAAGGAAAGGGTGGCGGCAAGGGTCTTTATCCTTTTGTTTTCTTAGCCCCATTTTCGGGTTTCGTTTACACTTGGGTGTGATTAGATGGAGAATGGGTCCGAGATTCGAGACTATCTCTCGTGTCCGGAAACTTTCGGCGCGTGTAAGTTAATTAAATGTGTAAACATGTCAAAGGGATCAAGTTTTTCAGCCCCACTATCATCTGCCATCACCACCCCCATTGACCCATCTGCCAAGATGGTGTTGATTTCGAATCACGCCCTTGATTGGCTTTGATTTTTGAGCCTTGGATAAAAAAAAGCTATTCCGTTAATTGGCTGACTGACTAGCAGGGGAGGTTTTTAATGGGGGTTCGAATGCAAATTTTCCATTTTAAAGTCCTTTTTCTCAGGCGGCCATTGAACTTGTTCGGTTTTCCATTTTGATTTTCTGAGGGTGGAAAATGTAAGCTCCCAAAGGTTTTCCTTTTTATTTGCACCCGTTTTTCGTGTTTGCCACAATTTTATGCTCTTGCAAAGGATTTTATAAATTTACCAAGGTATAAGAGGGGTAGATGTGGTTTTTAAATGAAAAAAAACTAAAATCTTTTAAAAATACGTATACGCAGAATTTGTGGTGTAAAATATTTCATTGCATACTTTTAGGCACAATTATTTAAAATGCGCATTCAGATTCCTATTTAACTTTATTTATAACTAAAATTTTACTTAATTTTACCACTTTTGGTAAGACTGATGGGTATTGCCAACTTCGATTTATGCTGCTTCATTTTCCCTGTTATTTATTCTATTTTCTTGCTACTTTTTAGCTGTTGTTTACTCGCCTGTCTTGGGGCATTGTCGTTCTCTCTGTTTTGGACTTCGTCCTCGTTCCCATTTGTTTCTTGTGCAAATATTGAATTTGCGCTTTTTTTCCCCAGCTATTTGCCGGAGCCGGAATGGCCCACACTTTTGAAACTTTTCATTTCGGGGGTTTATTCCTTTGTTTCGGCTGTTTGCTTAATTTTTGTATGCGATTTTCTTCATCTACTTTTTTGCTCATTTCATATTTTCATTGTAATTCAATTGTGTTTTCCCATGCCGCGACGCTGTTTTTTTTTTGGCCAAATGTTTGCACAAGTCTTATGTTCTCCAGTCGGGTGAAAAAAGGGGTGTGCTCCCGCCCCTCATCGACGGAGCGGTGTCCTTGTTCCTTTTACTCGCTAAACGAATTGAAATTCAAAGCATCAAATTGTCAGCCAGTCACGCAGAAATTTAACATATGTTGGCCATATAATTTGCGAGCACTTTTTATTGGGCACCGAAATTACCAGATCTGCTATCTTTCATCCTTGAGGAACAAAGGAGAATATATAAATTATAATTAAGTTTTAGATTAAACAATTCAGGGAAAAATAAAAAAATATTTTAATGTTGTAGGTGTTCTTGTTTTATTAAACTAAATTCCTTGAGATTTCAAGTATTACAATAACTTTAATGTAATAGTTTATTTCACAATAAAAAGACCCTAGTTCATGCTCCTTTAGGAATTCGAAGGAAAAGCATGGAGCAAAAGCATAAAGGAAACTTAATTTTCGTTAGTCCTGCCAAGTGGCGGGTGATTAATGATGTCGGGGCCACGACAATATTATGAAAACGCATTCGAAAATTTCATTAAATTGTTATAAATGAAGCGGACTGGCGAAAAAAATGAAACGTTTTCTCTCACAGAGAAAATTCAATTTGCAAATGCAGCAAATGTTTGCTTGTCCCGTCCAAGGGAAATCTATCAAACGGAAACCTGCTGAATGAATGAAATCTCGGGCAGGCAATCTCCCCTTGAATTTTCCCTGAATGGCCTACGGGGCTTATCAGACCATTTTGGACCAGCACTTTGAATATGACCAATGCAATCGATGTATCCCCGATTTCCACCATTGAAAACCAAAATTGCTCAAAGCCATTTTGTGTCCGTTTTCATTCAGGACTCTTAGTTTTTTTTCTTCTTAGTTATTTGAACTGGACAGACGTCGTCGTCTGCTCGGGACTGATAACATTCAAAGAGTCCTGAGTTAGGATTCGAGTGCTCGCCAATTATGTGTGAGTGCTGGCCGAGATTGGGCCTTGCTCTGGCCACCGTTTGATGTGAGCTGTTGTGTGCGAGGGTGTGTGTGTGGATCTGCAAATTAAATAGGGTAAGTATTTGGTCGAGATTTCACTTCTGGCAAGATTAAAAATTTATTCGCTGCTCCGGACAGCTGCCTGGAAGGCAAAACCTCAAGTTTTAATCGAATATGGTTAAAGGGATGTACTTGTGGAGTGCCTATGGGGCATTTTTACGTTTTTTTTAATATTAAAAATAACAAAATCAACTGGGAATAAACGCAAAAAAATATTATAAATTTATTAAGAAATATTTATTGACTTCAATATTTATCTAATGAATTAATCGCTTCACTATTCCGTTTCATTTACAAATAAATCCTCGCCATATGGTCTATTCCCTTGGACCATCATTTACCTAATTTATTGGCACACTTCCATTAAGATATCTCCATCAAGGACTTGACTCGCTTAAGCGATTTCAAAGGATACGTACTCCTTCTTCTGCCAGGGCCTGCCCTCATCACAGGGACACGGGAGAACGGAGAACGGAAAACAGCAAACAACAGGAACTGGGACACAAGAACAAGACCGAAATCAACCACCGAAGCGGGCACCATATGACATAACTATGTGTGAATTGATGGCATAAACCCTTTTGCCCAGCTTGTTTTTTTTTAGAGAGATCTCAGCTCGAAGCCGTGAGCGAATCAGAGCTCGGCAAACTTCAGGGGTTGGGGTTGGGATGGCTAAAAAAGGATTTACACGCTTGCCTCGATATACAAATAAGGGTTTCTGCCGCCCTGCCATTGCCATATTGACTGTCGCCGGGGCCCAAAAGATGAAGTGATTTCTTATCCAACAAATCCACACTCGACATCGGGGGAAAACATAAAAATAAAATAAAAGGGTTGTGCTGGTGTGGGTCCCCCTTCGCATCCTGGCTGGCTCTTGGCCCGCGTTTGCCAGGAAGTTTATTAAAAAATGGTCATGTTTGCCTTTGTCGCGTGGCTGGCGGACGATTTTGGAGCGGGCCAAGGAAATCAGTTAACTAAATATCTCGTTTAATATTTATTTAGGCTTCGCCTAATGAGATTCGAGTGGCACACGTCGGCAGGCGTTGAACCTAAAACGGTGGCTAATTGAATAATAAGCTCAATCCTTTAGGAAGCTATGGAATTATGGGACAGTATATTTAATATATAAAATATTTTAATAGCTAATAGATATTTTTGTGGCTAGAAATAGGTTTACTAAATTGAATTTATGAAGGTGCTACCATCTTCTTCTAAGAATTCTAGATTTTTCGAGCAACAAACATTTACATTACTCATATTTAAACTGTAAAATACTCTTTCAAACTTTCTCAACCAAAATTTATAGATTTCCGCCCCCAAAAAATACACCTTTTAATATTTTTTTTATAAATAATTTTATCGGAATAATTTTATTGAAATTTTTGGATGTTTAGGTCTAAGTTCAAGTGTTCAAGATCAATTTACAATTGGACATCGTACAACAACATCGGTATACATACATACACATCTAAATCAATACACATTAAATAGAGCTCTAGGGGTCAATCGATGACGTGTGGCTATAGGATATAGGACACAACAGATACATACATACATATATTTATGGCATTGGGGGGGTTGTTAGAACTAGAAACTCTTCTACATGCATACAGATACGAATAGGTAATGTGGAGCTATAAGTACTCATAAATTCGTTATGGATCTCTTCTGATACGACTGGCTATCACCTAGTTTCCTAAATACATCCATGGCATTGTTGCATTTGATATGGAGTGTGTGTGTGTGTGTGTGTGTTGGAATGTTGTGGAAGAATTTGGAGTAAAAGCTGACTATATACAGGGTCTTCAGAGGCACGCCAGATCTTCCTATTCGCCGGAACTGATGGAGCTGCCGCAGAGGGAACCGGAACCGGCATCCATTTGCATGTGGGACATGTTCAGGGCCTGAGGTGGATAGCCAAAGGCATGACTGCTCAGTGGAGTTCCTGTGGGGCTATCAAGATCAAGGGAGGGATTGATGCGCTTCTCCTTCTGGCGACGATTGCAGAACCACACTCGCACCACCTCCTTGTCCATATGCAGGCGCTCCGACAGCTGGTTAATCTCCTCCGAGGTGGGTTTGCAGTTCATCAGGAAGGCCTTTTCCAAAGTGGTGCGCACCGTGGTCTCAATGGAAGTGCGTTTCTTACGCCGGCGCCCCAGGATACTCTCTGGTGTGCTGGTCAAACTGCTGGTCATGGTGTTGATGTTGAAAACGCCGCCACCCGACTTGGCCACACTCGAGTCGGCGTCCTCCAACCACTTTTGGAGCAGCGGCTTCAGCTTGCACATGTTCTTGAAGCTCAGATTGAGTGCCTCGAAGCGGGAAATGGTGGTCTGCGAGAAGTCATTGCCATAGAGTTTACCCATGGCCAGGCCCACGTCGCCTTGGGTGAAGCCTAGCTTGATCCTGCGCTGCTTGAAGGTCTTGGCAAACTGCTCGAGTTCCTCAAGGTCCGTGGTCTCTTCCGGCGACTGCTCCAACTTGGCCATGGCCGAGGCCACAGTCAGACCACTCTGGGGCTTGGGAGTGCTCTGCTGGTGGTGTTGGTGCTGCTGCATGCTAGGTGTATTTGGAGTCATCACAGCACTGCTCAGTCCCAGAGAATTGGCAGTCATCGAGTTGGGAGGCGTGCGCTGCTGAGACTTGCTGCTGTGCCTGGGCACCGGACTCAAGGAGGGGCTTCTCAGGGGTGACTTGGCCAGCGGTGTAGAGTAACTGGGCGGTTGATCCTCCCTCTGCTGCTGCTTCATCTGCTGCAGAGCCTGAAACTGGGCCAGGGCCTGCAGAGAGTTTTGGAGCAGGAACTGCGAGGCCAGATTTGGATTAGGAAAAGCATCCGGAGCCAGTTGGCGGACCATTTCGATGTAGCTATGCAACTGGAGCTGCAGCGCTTGATGCATTTCCTCTGGCGCAAAATTCATGGGTTGTGGTGGCACCACACTGGTGTCCAGCTCCTCCTCCCTCTCCGTCTCCTGCTTGATTTCAGCTAATCTCTTTGGCGGAGGAGCCAGGTCCAGCACCTCGTTCTCCAGCTCCGGATCCAGATCCCGGGCCTGGCGCTTGCTGCTTAGATTCTGTGGCATCTCTCCGCAGTTCTCTCCCAGCTCTAGTTCCTCCTCCTCAAAGCTCTTGCCGCAGTCTGTAAGCAAAGAAAAATAAGATATATTTTTATGTTGTACGAAAAAAAGGAGAAGATATATATTTTTATATACATATATAGTACAAGTCGATTGTGGTGGGTAGTTTGCTTTTCAATTTTCCAACTCAATGAAGTTCAAGTAGCCGGACTCTGGTCAACGCACGCGTCGTATAATTTGATTTTAAGCAAAAGACTGTGCAAGTTTTTCAATATTTCCACAGCTATTTTGAAGGGTATCGAAGGGGTAACTTGGATTTAAATGGGAGTTTGCATAAAAATTTATAGAAAAAATGGCTTTCGGCTTTTTGAGAACAGCAATAATACTTCCTCCTTTTTTTAAAATATATTTTTTTATTTTTATTCCTTTAGTAATTATTAATTATGACTTTTAATTATACAAAGGTGGCCATTTATTATTCATCCAAAAAAAAATATAATATATAATATTCTCTTTAAATTAATTAAATTTTTAATCCTTTTACCATATTTTTTTCTTTTTTTAAAAGAGTATATATTTATTCTTTAGCCCCTTTTTTTAGAACCAATTTATCTTTAGCCTTTTTAAGGCAAATTTTATTCAATCTTCCAATTGAATGCCCATCCTTTTTTCTTCGCCATCCTGTCCAATGTCTGCGTCCTGCGGTTAGCTACGATAGACGCTCAAGCGAAAGGGTTCGCCTTTGTGGCCTCCACTCCCCATTGAACCCACGACGAGCTCCCCCCAAAACTGTGTTGTTGAAAACCCAATCATGCATAATAATTGAAAAATAGCCGTACATCAGAGAGCAGTACATCAGAGTCAAACAGGAAGCTGGGCCAGCTAAGACCTTTGTCTCTAGTAAATGCGCAGCAGCCGAGTATCGAAAGGAGCTCAGATTTCATAATTTTTCTAAAGAAAAATGATTGATTTGAGGGAAACTTCTGACAGGAGAAATATAGAACACCAAAATCATAAAAATGTAGAAGGCTGAGAAAATAAATCAATTAAGAAATATTTAATTCATATTTTAAACCTAAATTCTGCTTATCAACATTTGTCTAAAATGTAAAAATAAATCTCTGACAGAACATAAAACCGAACCCTGTAAACCGATTTCCAAAAAAGAGACTAGAATTGATAGTTTTAAGCGGATTCAACCCCATGTTAAACTCGATTCAGAGGATTAGAGGACATTTTTCAAAAATATCTGCGATGCGGGAGTTTCAAACTTTGCAACTAAATTGCATGTGGCCAGCTGCTTTTATGACTCCCTTTATGTAGAACGGCAAAAGTTGAATATACGCCATAATAAAATTAGCCATTGAAAGCGAATCGGGGAACCAGTCAGAGCCAAGCCAAGGGTTAGGCGTATTCCCAAAAATTTGTCACCCTTTTTGATCAAATTTTGCAACCCCTCGCTGGCACGAGATTTTTCGAATTTAAAATTCGTTACAATTTCGAATGCACGAGTCGCGGATTACAGCTGAATGCAACTTGCCATTGGACCAGCTAAAGAAGGGTTTCATTGTTTGTTTGCAAAAAATAAAAGGAGGCAAGGAGAAAAGTCAAGAAGCCTCTGTGGAGCAAGTTCAAGCCTAGAAGAACACATTACTGCGATCCTTTTGTGCTTGGAATGCGCCTGCAGTGCGCTATCCACGATCCTCGGATTCCCTCGACCCAAAACCAGGTGATGCCGCTTTGTCTGTCGCCGGAGCAGATGTGTTGTCCTGTATGCAAGTTCCTCGTCCTGGTCTTGGCACAATGGCAATGTGTGAATGTTTCTACTGACAAATGAAGTGTTGCCTCTATTTGAAAATTCTCTGTACTCCTTTTTCCTCTTGCAGTTTTTAGTTTTTAGGGGTTGGTTTTACGGGACCTAGCACCGATAAAAGGGAGTGTAAAGTGCGTTTCGATTTATGGGAAAGATATAGCCTGGCATATATATAGAGAGAGAGTGCATTGGTAAAGATTTATGGTGAAAGAGAACTATAGAGTCTGGCTATCCAATTATCCTTGCATATCGCATGCAGTTTATCTACATATAAGTTAAGCCAAAATTCACTTTCACAACAGAAACGGGACTTTTTAGATGTTATGATAGATGTAGTTTTAAGGGAGAAATATATTTGTCTTTATGAGCTTTGGTAAAGCTTTTATATTAAATATCTAGAATAATTCTTTTTATTTATTATATTTAAAGTATGTATATAATGTATTTAATTATATGCTTCTAATGAACTCTCATTACTTCCTAAATAATAAATCCTTTCAACCTTAGCTCTCCCTCTTAACCCTTTATTATAAACAACCTTTTCAGTTCCTTTTTAAAAGCCCTATGATTTTCAACTTGTTTGCATGCCACACACAAAACGCCCTCGAAACGCCCCCAGAAGGAAGTATTTTTCTAAATACACAAAAAAAAAAGGAAGCACCCAATCAAAACCGCTGATTATAATATCCTTTACTCAATGCCGCCACAGAATTACCCTTCAACAAAAAACGAATGCCAAAGAGAGCCTCAATTAACTTCACGCAACCAAATCCGTTCAATTTGAATAACGGAGGGGAGATTTCCTCAACAAGTGGCACTTAAAAAATACAAATATAAAAAAAGGTGGCAAGGGGTAACCCTTCACACCTCGGCGCTATTCAAATGATATGTTAAATAGGGTTGAGAGAGCGGCATCAACAGTTTGCCACTTGAGTTTTTTGTCAGCCGCAACCCTTTTTTTGAGGAGGGACTCCCCCTTTTATTTTATTTTGACAACATTTGAATATGCATAATAGAGAGGGGTGTAATAAGGAGGGTTTAGGGTTAGGTCTAGGCACCCTTGGCTCGTTTGACTCGCCTAATTTGTGTAAACCAATAAAAATGCGCGTTTAATTGTCAACTACTATCGGATGGGCATGGGCAACCCTGCTTATGCGACGCCAATAAATTATAATATTCAAATCGGGGTGGATTTCGTTGCATGTTTTTGCATAGATTAGTTGCACTCGGTTAGGGGTTGTCCTGCTCAGGGGTTCGGGGGTCGAGGTCCTTACATAATTGCTTCGGGCCAACGCATTTAAATGCGCCAAAGCAGAAATTTACATTCTGACAAATTGTTATTTCTGTTTTGTTTGCGAAACAGAAGAGGGTCGTGTTAGGGTCAACGAAAGGGAGAGGGACTTGGAGTTGGAGGTCAAAAGAGCATGTCTAGGGGTCTCAGAAGGATGATCTCCTTGTTTTAGTATGCAGCGGCGGGGGTTGTTTTCGGGGGAGGATGTGGGTGGATTTTTCACAGACAAAATAAGTTTTTGGGTGGCATTCAGGGGAAATGGTCGAACGAATGTTAAAGTTTGCAATTTTATAACAATGGAAAATAATGAGCATGTGTTTAGCCTGAACAATGCTTAAAATCTTTATACAATTAATGGTTGAATTTAGGAAAATAAATGAGGTTTTTAGGAAAATTAAAAATATTTGGAGGAATAAAACTTAAGTAATAAAATTATCCCAAATTCAATATTTATTTCATTGGTAGTTCCTTCGTAATACAAAGAAATCCTGCTAAGTAAAACAGAAATATCTACATAATAATTAACATTTTGTTTAACTTTCTATTAAATTAATTAATGTTTTTCATAGTATATAAAGAACTAGTCTAAATACTATAATTCCTCAATATTTCTCAACCCATAGACCCCTTTGAATTCCTTGAATTTCTTATTGCCAACCCAGAAGGCTTCTGGTACGAGTTCAGTCACACTTCGGTCACGTGCTGGTCCCTCAACAGCACCTATAATAAATATTATAGGTACCCCTCGTCCCAACCTAATGCCTCATTACCAATAACAGAACCAAGGACTCCAGTTCCTACCTAAGCCGAACCCAGGAAATAAACCCAATATAGGATAGGGGATGCGGCAAAGGGGGATGCATGGCTGATTGCATATTGCAAAAAAAAAAAAAGAGAAATACTGAAAACTATAAAAACTGTCTGTCTGTCTCTCCCTGTGAGTAATCAATTTAGCCACAAAGTAGCCACGTTCCGACACGAGTCGGCAGCGAAATAAAAAAGGACATGTCAGCTGAATGCTGCCCAAGGATTAGCCATATATATTAAATAGTAGAAGATATTTACCTGATAGCGAGCGCAGCGGCGAGGGCGGTGTGGGTGAGTTGGACATGTGCCGCATAACTGCAATGACAAAATAAAAAATATTTTTCAATTTTTAATAATACTTTTGACGCGGGCAAAACTCAAATGCAAATGACACGTACTCGAAGTCAAAAGCATAAATGGAAAAATGGCAAATAAATCTATAAAAAGGGAGTGGGAGCTGCGTCAGGGTGTTTTCATTTCATGTCTGGATCGTAAAATGTCCATTAGGAATTCGGACATAACACACATACATTTCTTATGGAGAATATAACATGCAAAAATTGAGTGCTCGCTGTTGTAAATTCTTTTTAAGGATCCATTTCCGCCTGGAATGAAATAATGCTCAAAGTAGTTTTCACACTATTTTATGGGCATTTTGCTCACTGTAAATAATTTTTAAAGGGATTTATGCAAGGTTTTTTTTCAGATAGAGTCGACTTTGATTGCAGAATTTAATAAATATTTTAAAAAGGATCACAAAATACAGAAATCTAACTTTTTAATAAGTCTTAAAATATACAATGCCTTTATTTAATTCAAAATCTTTTCAATTTTCCCTAAAAAATCCAGCAAATTGTCACAAAATTCCGAACAAAAATCCACAATTTCTCTCCCTTCCCATTCCCATCTTCCACTTTTTCGTCCTTTTCGGAATCCCTATTTTTTGTGCCATTTGGTTTTTTGTTTTGCAAAGTAGATATTAAATTTATAGCTCCCTCGGGGCGTAAGCAAAGTAGTATCCTTGCCGGGGCTGGGCAGGAAGGACAACGGGCAGCATGAAAAAGTAACATATTTTTACGACAATATATTGTTGTGAGAACGCTCTGACTTGGGGAATCCTTGTGCATAATGTCTCCAATGCAGGACAATATAAATATACAGATTACCCATTGGCCATTCGGGTGGCGTTGTCCTTGTGGTCGGGTAATGGTTTTCCCCGATGGGATTGGGGCCAGCTTAGGCATTGGCAGTGGGGTGACCCTCACACCTCACTTGTTGGCAGGATAACAAGTGGCATTAGTCAAAGGATCTATGGGATTTTGGGCAAAGAGATGATCTGCATGTTAGCCTTGGAATACGTTCCCTTATTCTCTATTTTTTATACCCACACCTTCGGCTTAAATGTAATTACAGAAAATTTGCCTTTTGTGGCTAAATTGGTTGCTTTTCCTTTGTTCTTTTACCAGCATAAAAATCTCTGCGCCTTAGGACATCGTTTTCTCCCTAAAAAAACGCATCTGAAGGAAATGCGAAGAAAAAACGTTTCGTTTTTGCCTTTGTTCAAATGCAAAATACCCTCAGAAAAAAAAGAGACAACGTCTTGGACACAGGTAAAAAGGACACTCTGCCAGGATGTAAATGTAAACACAAGCAAAACGACGATCACACGCTCGCACAGTGGGATATCAAGGACAGCTGCTGGCTAAAAACGACACCGCCGATGCCAGCATCAGCAGGACATCGCATCAAATCTATTGCAAAACGCCATGAAATCGTTCATCTGATAGGGAAATTGTCTGTGTGTGCCTGTTCTATATATTCTGATCTGGACCCTCTGCCCGGGATAATGTGTGGGCGTGTAATCATCATCGGTGTCCTTTGTCTATGCCTGGCTGGTTACCTTTCTTAGGTCCTTTTTCTGGTGGAAATTTATTGCTTCAGAAAGTGAAAAGTTTTTTCGTAACAGGTACAAAGTCGCCCTAATTTTGTTAGGATTTGGGTTTACTTTTGGTTTGGTTTTTATGGTTTGTTTGCTTAAGGCATTAGTTGAATAATAATTATTAAAGATTATCCAATCTATAAATATCCAAACATATTGATTTTTGTACTTCCCATTTCATAATTTTTGTATAAACCCCAAACACTTGACTGGTTAAAAGTATCCTTTTTAATGAAAGCTGGTTGGCAACTCTTAGAAACTCACATGTGTGCGCTGTTGCTGTCGCTGTTGTTCCTGCTGCTGTAAGGTCCTGGCAGACTCTTATTTTTGGTATCTCCACATTTTGTGATGTTTGTTGCGTTTGTTGTGCCGGTGGTGTGGTTGTGTTTGGTGTTGTGGAGTTTTTTGGCGGTGTGGTTGCCTCCCAGAGGCACCGCTGTTGTTGTTGCTGTAGCACCATCATTTTGGATTCAGTTTATTATGTTAATTTTAAATTAAAACAAGCACTTGATAAATGTATTCCACGAGGAGCAAGGAAAAAAGAGCGTCTGCGATTTCGTTCTTGATTTCCCAACTTTGCTGCCGTTTCTTCAGTTCGTTTTCTTAATGATTCTTTATTTTTTTTTTTTGCTAGTTGAGCGACCGAAGCCGAAGAGTAGCCGAATGCAACTGACTGACTCCGAGGAAACGAAGCGACTTGCTGCACTCGCTGTGGGACCCGTTATGTGTGCGCCGGGCATGCCATCCCGCACTCACACTCGCACTGGGTCTCTGCCTCTCGCTCTCGCCGCCATT